>JAFEUB010000207.1:0-83345 GCA_024529925.1 Ophthalmolycus amberensis | reverse complement strand
GTCGCCAAAATAATGACATTGAGCAGCAGCCAAGGCGGAAGAGCACGAAAACCATGTCGAGTCGACCCAAAATAATGACATTGAGCAGCAGCCAAAGGCGGAAGAGACACGAAAACCATGTCGAGTCGACCCAAATAATGACATTGAGCAGCAGCCAAAGGCGGAAGAGCACGAAAACCATGTCGAGTCGACCCAAAATAATGACATTGAGCAGCAGCCAAAGGCGGAAGAGCACGAAAACGATGTCGAGTCGACCCAAAATAATGACATTGAGCAGCAGCCAAAGGTGGAAGAGCACGAGAACGATGTCGAGTCGACCCAAAATAATGACATTGAACTGCAGCCAAAGGTGGAAGAGCACGAAACGATGTCGAGTCGACCCAAACTAATGACATTGAACAGCAGCCGAAGGCGGAAGGGCACGAGAACGATGTCGAGTCGACCCAAAATAATGACATTGAGCAGCAGCCAAAGGCGGAAGAGCACGAAAACCATGTCGAGTCGACAAAAAAATAATGACATTGAGCAGCAGCCAAAGGCGTGGAAGAGCACGAAAACGATGTCGAGTCGACCCAAAATAATGACATTGAGCAGCAGCCAAAGGCGAAGAGCACGAAAACGATGTCGAGTCGACCCAAAATAATGACATTGAGCAGCAGCCAAAGGCGGAAGAGCACGAAACGATGTCGAGTCGACCCAAAATAATGACATTGAGCAGCAGCCAAAGGCGGAAGAGCACGAAAACCATGTCGAGTCGACCCAAAATAATGACATTGAGCAGCAGCCAAAGGCGAAGAGCACGAAAACCATGTCGAGTCGACCCAAAATAATGACATTGAGCAGCAGCCAAAGCGGAAGGGCACGAGAGCGAGGTCGAGTCGACCCAAAATAATGACACTGAGCTACTGCAGTCCGAAGGTGGAAGGGCACGAGAGCGAGGTCGAGGTCCGACCCAAAATAATGACACTGAACTGCAGACGAAGGTGGGAAGGGCACGAGAGCGATAGGTCGAGCGACCCAAAATAATGACATTGAACTGCAGCCAAAGGTGGAAGAGCACGAGAGCGAGGTCGAGTCGACCCGAAATAATGACATTGAGCAGCAGCCAAAGGCGGAAGATTACGAAACGATGTCGAGTCGACCAAAAAATAATGACATTGAGCAGCAGCCAAAGGCGGAAGAGCACTGAAAACGATGTAGAGTCGACCCAAAATAATGACATGTGAGCAGCAGCCAAAGGCTGGAAGAGCACGAAACCGATGTTCGAGTCGACCCAAAATAATGACATTGAGCAGCAGCCAAAGGTCGGAAGAGCACGAAAACCATGTCGAGTCGACCCAAAATAATGACATTGAGCAGCAGCCAAAGGCGGAAGAGCACGAAAACCATGTCGAGTCGACCCAAAATAATGACATTGAGCAGCAGCCAAAGGCGGAAGAGCACGAAAACCATGTCGAGTCGACCCAAAATAATGACATTGAGCAGCAGCCAAAGGCGGAAGGGCACGAGAGCGAGGTCGAGTCGACCCAAAATAATGACACTGAACTACTGCAGCCGAAGGTGGAAGGGCACGAGAGCGAGGTCGAGTCGACCCAAAATAATGACACTGAACTGCAGCCGAAGGTGGAAGGGCACGAGAGCGAGGTCGAGTCGACCCAAAATAATGACATTGAACTGCAGCCATAAGGTGGAAGAGCACGAGAACGATGTCGAGTCGACCCAAAATAATGACATTGAACTGCAGCCGAAGGTGGAAGGGCACGAGAGCGGTCGAGTCGACCCAAAATAATGACATTGAGCAGCAGCAAAGGCGGAAGAGCACGAAAACCATGTCGAGTCGACAAAAAAATAATGACATTGAGCAGCAGCCAAAGGCGGAAGAGCACGAAAACGATGTCGAGTCGACCCAAAATAATGACATTGAGCAGCAGCCAAAGGCGGAAGAGCACGAAAACGATGTCGAGTCGACCCAAAATAATGACATTGAGCAGCAGCCAAAGGCGGAAGAGCACGAAAACATGTCGAGTCGACCCAAAATAATGACATTGAGCAGCAGCCAAAGGCGGAAGAGCACGAAAACCATGTCGAGTCGACCCAAAATAATGACATTGAGCAGCAGCCAAAGGCGGAAGAGCACGAAAACCATGTCGAGTCGACCCAAAATAATGACATTGAGCAGCAGCCAAAGGCGGAAGAGCACGAAAACGATGTCGAGTCGACCCAAAATAATGACATTGAACACTGCAGCCAAAGGCGGAAGAGCACGAAAACGATGTCGAGTCGACCCAAAATAATGACATTGAGCAGCAGCCAAAGGTGGAAGAGCACGAAAACGATGTCGAGTCGACCAAAATAATGACATTGAACTGCAGCCAAAGGTGAAGAGCACGAGAACGATGTCGAGTCAACCAAAATAATGACATTGAACAGCAGCCGAAGGTGGAAGGGCACGAAACGATGTCGAGTCGACCCAAAATAATGACATTGAGCAGCAGCCAAGGCGGAAGAGCACGAAAACCATGTCGAGTCGACAAAAAAATAATGACATTGAGCAGCAGCCAAAGGCGGAAGAGCACGAAAAACCATGTCGAGTCGACCCAAAATAATGACATTGAGCAGCAGCCAAAGGCGGAAGAGCACGAAAACGATGTCGAGTCGACCAAAATAATGACATTGAGCAGCAGCCAAAGGCGGAAGAGCACGAAAACCATGTCGAGTCGACCCAAAATAATGACATTGAGCAGCAGCAAAGGCGGAAGAGCACGAAAACGATGTCGAGTCGACCCAAAATAATGACATTGAGCAGCAGCCAAAGGCGGAAGAGCACGAAAACGATGTCGAGTCGACCCAAAATAATGACATTGAGCAGCAGCCAAAGGCGGAAGAGCACGAAAACGATGTCGAGTCAACCCGAAATAATGACATTGAGCAGCAGCCAAAGGCGGAAGAGCACGAAAACGATGTCGAGTCGACCCAAAATAATGACATTGAGCAGCAGCCAAAGGTGGAAGAGCACGAAAACGATGTCGAGTCGACCAAAAAATAATGACATTGAACTGCAGCCAAAGGTGGAAGAGCACGAGAACGATGTCGAGTCAACCCAAACTTATGACACTGAACTGCAGCCGAAGGTGGAAGGGCACGAGAGCGAGGTCGAGTCGACCCGAAATAATGACATTGAGCAGCAGCCAAAGGCGGAAGAGCACGAAAACGATGTCGAGTCGACCAAAAAATAATGACATTGAGCAGCAGCCAAAGGCGGAAGAGCACGAAAACGATGTAGAGTCGACCCAAAATAATGACATTGAGCAGCAGCCAAAGGTGGAAGAGCACGAAAACGATGTAGAGTCGACCCAAAATAATGACATTGAGCAGCAGCCAAAGGCGGAAGGGCACGAGAGCGAGGTCGAGTCGACCCAAAATAATGACACTGAACTACTGCAGCCGAAGGTGGAAGGGCACGAGAGCGAGGTCGAGTCGACCCAAAATAATGACACTGAACTGCAGCCGAAGGTGGAAGGGCACGAGAGCGAGGTCGAGTCGACCCAAAATAATGACATTGAACTGCAGCCAAAGGTGGAAGAGCACGAGAACGATGTCGAGTCAACCCAAACTTATGACACTGAACTGCAGCCGAAGGTGGAAGGGCACGAGAGCGAGGTCGAGTCGACCCAAAATAATGACATTGAGCAGCAGCCAAAGGCGGAAGAGCACGAAAACCATGTCGAGTCGACAAAAAAATAATGACATTGAGCAGCAGCCAAAGGCGGAAGAGCACGAAAACGATGTCGAGTCGACCCAAAATAATGACATTGAGCAACAGCCAAAGGCGGAAGAGCACGAAAACGATGTCGAGTCGACCCAAAATAATGACATTGAGCAGCAGCCAAAGGCGGAAGAGCACGAAAACCATGTCGAGTCGACCCAAAATAATGACATTGAGCAGCAGCGAAAGGCGGAAGAGCACGAAAACCATGTCGAGTCGACCCAAAATAATGACATTGAGCAGCAGCCAAAGGCGGAAGAGCACGAAAACCATGTCGAGTCGACCCAAAATAATGACATTGAGCAGCAGCCAAAGGCGGAAGAGCACGAAAACCATGTCGAGTCGACCCAAAATAATGACATTGAGCAGCAGCCAAAGGCGGAAGAGCACGAAAACCATGTCGAGTCGACCCAAAATAATGACATTGAGCAGCAGCCAAAGGCGGAAGAGCACGAAAACCATGTCGAGTCGACCCAAAATAATGACATTGAGCAGCAGCCAAAGGCGGAAGGGCACGAGAGCGAGGTCGAGTCAACCCAAAATAATGACACTGAACTACTGCAGCCGAAGGTGGAAGGGCACGAGAGCGAGGTCGAGTCGACCCAAAATAATGACACTGAACTGCAGCCGAAGGTGGAAGGGCACGAGAGCGAGGTCCAGTCGACCCAAAATAATGACATTGAACTGCAGCCAAAGGTGGAAGAGCACGAGAACGATGTCGAGTCGACCCAAAATAATGACATTGAGCAGCAGCCAAAGGCGGAAGAGCACGAAAACCATGTCGAGTCGACCAAAAAATAATGACATTGAACTGCAGCCAAAGGTGGAAGAGCATGAGAACGATGTCGAGTCAACCCAAACTTATGACACTGAACTGCAGCCGAAGGTGGAAGGGCACGAGAGCGAGGTCGAGTCGACCCAAAATAATGACATTGAGCAGCAGCCAAAGGCGGAAGAGCACGAAAACCATGTCGAGTCGACAAAAAAATAATGACATTGAGCAGCAGCCAAAGGCGGAAGAGCACGAAAACGATGTCGAGTCGACCCAAAATAATGACATTGAGCAACAGCCAAAGGCGGAAGAGCACGAAAACCATGTCGAGTCGACCCAAAATAATGACATTGAGCAGCAGCCAAAGGCGGAAGAGCACGAAAACCATGTCGAGTCGACCCAAAATAATGACATTGAGCAGCAGCCAAAGGCGGAAGAGCACGAAAACCATGTCGAGTCGACCCAAAATAATGACATTGAGCAGCAGCCAAAGGCGGAAGAGCACGAAAACCATGTCGAGTCGACCCAAAATAATGACATTGAGCAGCAGCCAAAGGCGGAAGAGCACGAAAACCATGTCGAGTCGACCCAAAATAATGACATTGAGCAGCAGCCAAAGGCGGAAGGGCACGAGAGCGAGGTCGAGTCGACCCAAAATAATGACACTGAACTACTGCAGCCGAAGGTGGAAGGGCACGAGAGCGAGGTCGAGTCGACCCAAAATAATGACACTGAACTGCAGCCGAAGGTGGAAGGGCACGAGAGCGAGGTCGAGTCGACCCAAAATAATGACATTGAACTGCAGCCAAAGGTGGAAGAGCACGAGAACGATGTCGAGTCAACCCAAACTTATGACACTGAACTGCAGCCGAAGGTGGAAGGGCACGAGAGCGAGGTCGAGTCGACCCAAAATAATGACATTGAGCAGCAGCCAAAGGCGGAAGAGCACGAAAACCATGTCGAGTCGACAAAAAAATAATGACATTGAGCAGCAGCCAAAGGCGGAAGAGCACGAAAACGATGTCGAGTCGACCCAAAATAATGACATTGAGCAACAGCCAAAGGCGGAAGAGCACGAAAACGATGTCGAGTCGACCCAAAATAATGACATTGAGCAGCAGCCAAAGGCGGAAGAGCACGAAAACCATGTCGAGTCGACCCAAAATAATGACATTGAGCAGCAGCCAAAGGCGGAAGAGCACGAAAACCATGTCGAGTCGACCCAAAATAATGACATTGAGCAGCAGCCAAAGGCGGAAGAGCACGAAAACCATGTCGAGTCGACCCAAAATAATGACATTGAGCAGCAGCCAAAGGCGGAAGAGCACGAAAACCATGTCGAGTCGACCCAAAATAATGACATTGAGCAGCAGCCAAAGGCGGAAGGGCACGAGAGCGAGGTCGAGTCGACCCAAAATAATGACACTGAACTACTGCAGCCGAAGGTGGAAGGGCACGAGAGCGAGGTCGAGTCGATCCAAAATAATGACACTGAACTGCAGCCGAAGGTGGAAGGGCACGAGAGCGAGGTCGAGTCGACCCAAAATAATGACATTGAACTGCAGCCAAAGGTGGAAGAGCACGAGAACGATGTCGAGTCGACCCAAAATAATGACATTGAGCAGCAGCCAAAGGCGGAAGAGCACGAAAACCATGTCGAGTCGACCAAAAAATAATGACATTGAACTGCAGCCAAAGGTGGAAGAGCACGAGAACGATGTCGAGTCAACCCAAACTTATGACACTGAACTGCAGCCGAAGGTGGAAGGGCACGAGAGCGAGGTCGAGTCGACCCAAAATAATGACATTGAGCAGCAGCCAAAGGCGGAAGAGCACGAAAACCATGTCGAGTCGACAAAAAAATAATGACATTGAGCAGCAGCCAAAGGCGGAAGAGCACGAAAACGATGTCGAGTCGACCCAAAATAATGACATTGAGCAACAGCCAAAGGCGGAAGAGCACGAAAACGATGTCGAGTCGACCCAAAATAATGACATTGAGCAGCAGCCAAAGGCGGAAGAGCACGAAAACGATGTCGAGTCGACCCAAAATAATGACATTGAGCAGCAGCCAAAGGCGGAAGAGCACGAAAACCATGTCGAGTCGACCCAAAATAATGACATTGAGCAGCAGCCAAAGGCGGAAGGGCACGAGAGCGAGGTCGAGTCAACCCAAAATAATGACACTGAACTACTGCAGCCGAAGGTGGAAGGGCACGAGAGCGAGGTCGAGTCGACCCAAAATAATGACACTGAACTGCAGCCGAAGGTGGAAGGGCACGAGAGCGAGGTCCAGTCGACCCAAAATAATGACATTGAACTGCAGCCAAAGGTGGAAGAGCACGAGAACGATGTCGAGTCGACCCAAAATAATGACATTGAGCAGCAGCCAAAGGCGGAAGAGCACGAAAACCATGTCGAGTCGACCAAAAAATAATGACATTGAACTGCAGCCAAAGGTGGAAGAGCATGAGAACGATGTCGAGTCAACCCAAACTTATGACACTGAACTGCAGCCGAAGGTGGAAGGGCACGAGAGCGAGGTCGAGTCGACCCAAAATAATGACATTGAGCAGCAGCCAAAGGCGGAAGAGCACGAAAACCATGTCGAGTCGACAAAAAAATAATGACATTGAGCAGCAGCCAAAGGCGGAAGAGCACGAAAACCATGTCGAGTCGACCCAAAATAATGACATTGAGCAGCAGCCAAAGGCGGAAGAGCACGAAAACCATGTCGAGTCGACCCAAAATAATGACATTGAGCAGCAGCCAAAGGCGGAAGAGCACGAAAACCATGTCGAGTCGACCCAAAATAATGACATTGAGCAGCAGCCAAAGGCGGAAGAGCACGAAAACCATGTCGAGTCGACCCAAAATAATGACATTGAGCAGCAGCCAAAGGCGGAAGAGCACGAAAACCATGTCGAGTCGACCCAAAATAATGACATTGAGCAGCAGCCAAAGGCGGAAGGGCACGAGAGCGAGGTCGAGTCAACCCAAAATAATGACACTGAACTACTGCAGCCGAAGGTGGAAGGGCACGAGAGCGAGGTCGAGTCGACCCAAAATAATGACACTGAACTGCAGCCGAAGGTGGAAGGGCACGAGAGCGAGGTCCAGTCGACCCAAAATAATGACATTGAACTGCAGCCAAAGGTGGAAGAGCACGAGAACGATGTCGAGTCGACCCAAAATAATGACATTGAGCAGCAGCCAAAGGCGGAAGAGCACGAAAACCATGTCGAGTCGACCAAAAAATAATGACATTGAACTGCAGCCAAAGGTGGAAGAGCATGAGAACGATGTCGAGTCAACCCAAACTTATGACACTGAACTGCAGCCGAAGGTGGAAGGGCACGAGAGCGAGGTCGAGTCGACCCAAAATAATGACATTGAGCAGCAGCCAAAGGCGGAAGAGCACGAAAACCATGTCGAGTCGACAAAAAAATAATGACATTGAGCAGCAGCCAAAGGCGGAAGAGCACGAAAACCATGTCGAGTCGACCCAAAATAATGACATTGAGCAGCAGCCAAAGGCGGAAGAGCACGAAAACCATGTCGAGTCGACCCAAAATAATGACATTGAGCAGCAGCCAAAGGCGGAAGAGCACGAAAACCATGTCGAGTCGACCCAAAATAATGACATTGAGCAGCAGCCAAAGGCGGAAGAGCACGAAAACCATGTCGAGTCGACCCAAAATAATGACATTGAGCAGCAGCCAAAGGCGGAAGAGCACGAAAACCATGTCGAGTCGACCCAAAATAATGACATTGAGCAGCAGCCAAAGGCGGAAGAGCACGAAAACCATGTCGAGTCGACCCAAAATAATGACATTGAGCAGCAGCCAAAGGCGGAAGGGCACGAGAGCGAGGTCGAGTCAACCCAAAATAATGACACTGAACTACTGCAGCCGAAGGTGGAAGGGCACGAGAGCGAGGTCGAGTCGACCCAAAATAATGACACTGAACTGCAGCCGAAGGTGGAAGGGCACGAGAGCGAGGTCCAGTCGACCCAAAATAATGACATTGAACTGCAGCCAAAGGTGGAAGAGCACGAGAACGATGTCGAGTCGACCCAAAATAATGACATTGAGCAGCAGCCAAAGGCGGAAGAGCACGAAAACCATGTCGAGTCGACCAAAAAATAATGACATTGAACTGCAGCCAAAGGTGGAAGAGCATGAGAACGATGTCGAGTCAACCCAAACTTATGACACTGAACTGCAGCCGAAGGTGGAAGGGCACGAGAGCGAGGTCGAGTCGACCCAAAATAATGACATTGAGCAGCAGCCAAAGGCGGAAGAGCACGAAAACCATGTCGAGTCGACAAAAAAATAATGACATTGAGCAGCAGCCAAAGGCGGAAGAGCACGAAAACGATGTCGAGTCGACCCAAAATAATGACATTGAGCAACAGCCAAAGGCGGAAGAGCACGAAAACCATGTCGAGTCGACCCAAAATAATGACATTGAGCAGCAGCCAAAGGCGGAAGAGCACGAAAACCATGTCGAGTCGACCCAAAATAATGACATTGAGCAGCAGCCAAAGGCGGAAGAGCACGAAAACCATGTCGAGTCGACCCAAAATAATGACATTGAGCAGCAGCCAAAGGCGGAAGAGCACGAAAACCATGTCGAGTCGACCCAAAATAATGACATTGAGCAGCAGCCAAAGGCGGAAGAGCACGAAAACCATGTCGAGTCGACCCAAAATAATGACATTGAGCAGCAGCCAAAGGCGGAAGGGCACGAGAGCGAGGTCGAGTCGACCCAAAATAATGACACTGAACTACTGCAGCCGAAGGTGGAAGGGCACGAGAGCGAGGTCGAGTCGACCCAAAATAATGACACTGAACTGCAGCCGAAGGTGGAAGGGCACGAGAGCGAGGTCGAGTCGACCCAAAATAATGACATTGAACTGCAGCCAAAGGTGGAAGAGCACGAGAACGATGTCGAGTCAACCCAAACTTATGACACTGAACTGCAGCCGAAGGTGGAAGGGCACGAGAGCGAGGTCGAGTCGACCCAAAATAATGACATTGAGCAGCAGCCAAAGGCGGAAGAGCACGAAAACCATGTCGAGTCGACAAAAAAATAATGACATTGAGCAGCAGCCAAAGGCGGAAGAGCACGAAAACCATGTCGAGTCGACCCAAAATAATGACATTGAGCAGCAGCCAAAGGCGGAAGAGCACGAAAACCATGTCGAGTCGACCCAAAATAATGACATTGAGCAGCAGCCAAAGGCGGAAGAGCACGAAAACCATGTCGAGTCGACCCAAAATAATGACATTGAGCAGCAGCCAAAGGCGGAAGAGCACGAAAACCATGTCGAGTCGACCCAAAATAATGACATTGAGCAGCAGCCAAAGGCGGAAGGGCACGAGAGCGAGGTCGAGTCAACCCAAAATAATGACACTGAACTACTGCAGCCGAAGGTGGAAGGGCACGAGAGCGAGGTCGAGTCGACCCAAAATAATGACATTGAGCAGCAGCCAAAGGCGGAAGAGCACGAAAACCATGTCGAGTCGACCCAAAATAATGACATTGAGCAGCAGCCAAAGGCGGAAGAGCACGAAAACCATGTCGAGTCGACCCGAAATAATGACATTGAGCAGCAGCATGAAGGCGGAAGATCACGAAAACGATGTCGAGTCGACCCGAAATAATGACATTGAGCAGCAGCCAAAGGCGGAAGAGCACGAAAACGATGTCGAGTCGACCCGAAATAATGACATTGAGCAGCAGCCAAAGGCGGAAGAGCACGAAAACGATGTCGAGTCGACCCGAAATAATGACATTGAGCAGCAGCCAAAGGCGGAAGAGCACGAAAACGATGTCGAGTCCACCCGAAATAATGACATTGAGCAGCAGCCAAAGGTGGAAGAGCACGAAAACGATGTCGAGTCGACCAAAAAATAATGACATTGAACTGCAGCCAAAGGTGGAAGAGCACGAGAACGATGTCGAGTCAACCCAAACTTATGACACTGAACTGCAGCCGAAGGTGGAAGGGCACGAGAGCGAGGTCGAGTCGACCCGAAATAATGACATTGAGCAGCAGCCAAAGGCGGAAGAGCACGAAAACGATGTCGAGTCGACCAAAAAATAATGACATTGAGCAGCAGCCAAAGGCGGAAGAGCACGAAAACGATGTAGAGTCGACCCAAAATAATGACATTCAGCAGCAGCCAAAGGTGGAAGAGCACGAAAACGATGTAGAGTCGACCCAAAATAATGACATTGAGCAGCAGCCAAAGGCGGAAGGGCACGAGAGCGAGGTCGAGTCGACCCAAAATAATGACACTGAACTACTGCAGCCGAAGGTGGAAGGGCACGAGAGCGAGGTCGAGTCGACCCAAAATAATGACACTGAACTGCAGCCGAAGGTGGAAGGGCACGAGAGCGAGGTCGAGTCGACCCAAAATAATGACATTGAACTGCAGCCAAAGGTGGAAGAGCACGAGAACGATGTCGAGTCAACCCAAACTTATGACACTGAACTGCAGCCGAAGGTGGAAGGGCACGAGAGCGAGGTCGAGTCGACCCAAAATAATGACATTGAGCAGCAGCCAAAGGCGGAAGAGCACGAAAACCATGTCGAGTCGACAAAAAAATAATGACATTGAGCAGCAGCCAAAGGCGGAAGAGCACGAAAACGATGTCGAGTCGACCCAAAATAATGACATTGAGCAACAGCCAAAGGCGGAAGAGCACGAAAACGATGTCGAGTCGACCCAAAATAATGACATTGAGCAGCAGCCAAAGGCGGAAGAGCACGAAAACCATGTCGAGTCGACCCAAAATAATGACATTGAGCAGCAGCCAAAGGCGGAAGAGCACGAAAACCATGTCGAGTCGACCCAAAATAATGACATTGAGCAGCAGCCAAAGGCGGAAGAGCACGAAAACCATGTCGAGTCGACCCAAAATAATGACATTGAGCAGCAGCCAAAGGCGGAAGAGCACGAAAACCATGTCGAGTCGACCCAAAATAATGACATTGAGCAGCAGCCAAAGGCGGAAGGGCACGAGAGCGAGGTCGAGTCGACCCAAAATAATGACACTGAACTACTGCAGCCGAAGGTGGAAGGGCACGAGAGCGAGGTCGAGTCGATCCAAAATAATGACACTGAACTGCAGCCGAAGGTGGAAGGGCACGAGAGCGAGGTCGAGTCGACCCAAAATAATGACATTGAACTGCAGCCAAAGGTGGAAGAGCACGAGAACGATGTCGAGTCGACCCAAAATAATGACATTGAGCAGCAGCCAAAGGCGGAAGAGCACGAAAACCATGTCGAGTCGACCAAAAAATAATGACATTGAACTGCAGCCAAAGGTGGAAGAGCACGAGAACGATGTCGAGTCAACCCAAACTTATGACACTGAACTGCAGCCGAAGGTGGAAGGGCACGAGAGCGAGGTCGAGTCGACCCAAAATAATGACATTGAGCAGCAGCCAAAGGCGGAAGAGCACGAAAACCATGTCGAGTCGACAAAAAAATAATGACATTGAGCAGCAGCCAAAGGCGGAAGAGCACGAAAACGATGTCGAGTCGACCCAAAATAATGACATTGAGCAACAGCCAAAGGCGGAAGAGCACGAAAACGATGTCGAGTCGACCCAAAATAATGACATTGAGCAGCAGCCAAAGGCGGAAGAGCACGAAAACGATGTCGAGTCGACCCAAAATAATGACATTGAGCAGCAGCCAAAGGCGGAAGAGCACGAAAACCATGTCGAGTCGACCCAAAATAATGACATTGAGCAGCAGCCAAAGGCGGAAGGGCACGAGAGCGAGGTCGAGTCAACCCAAAATAATGACACTGAACTACTGCAGCCGAAGGTGGAAGGGCACGAGAGCGAGGTCGAGTCGACCCAAAATAATGACACTGAACTGCAGCCGAAGGTGGAAGGGCACGAGAGCGAGGTCCAGTCGACCCAAAATAATGACATTGAACTGCAGCCAAAGGTGGAAGAGCACGAGAACGATGTCGAGTCGACCCAAAATAATGACATTGAGCAGCAGCCAAAGGCGGAAGAGCACGAAAACCATGTCGAGTCGACCAAAAAATAATGACATTGAACTGCAGCCAAAGGTGGAAGAGCATGAGAACGATGTCGAGTCAACCCAAACTTATGACACTGAACTGCAGCCGAAGGTGGAAGGGCACGAGAGCGAGGTCGAGTCGACCCAAAATAATGACATTGAGCAGCAGCCAAAGGCGGAAGAGCACGAAAACCATGTCGAGTCGACAAAAAAATAATGACATTGAGCAGCAGCCAAAGGCGGAAGAGCACGAAAACGATGTCGAGTCGACCCAAAATAATGACATTGAGCAACAGCCAAAGGCGGAAGAGCACGAAAACCATGTCGAGTCGACCCAAAATAATGACATTGAGCAGCAGCCAAAGGCGGAAGAGCACGAAAACCATGTCGAGTCGACCCAAAATAATGACATTGAGCAGCAGCCAAAGGCGGAAGAGCACGAAAACCATGTCGAGTCGACCCAAAATAATGACATTGAGCAGCAGCCAAAGGCGGAAGAGCACGAAAACCATGTCGAGTCGACCCAAAATAATGACATTGAGCAGCAGCCAAAGGCGGAAGAGCACGAAAACCATGTCGAGTCGACCCAAAATAATGACATTGAGCAGCAGCCAAAGGCGGAAGGGCACGAGAGCGAGGTCGAGTCGACCCAAAATAATGACACTGAACTACTGCAGCCGAAGGTGGAAGGGCACGAGAGCGAGGTCGAGTCGACCCAAAATAATGACACTGAACTGCAGCCGAAGGTGGAAGGGCACGAGAGCGAGGTCGAGTCGACCCAAAATAATGACATTGAACTGCAGCCAAAGGTGGAAGAGCACGAGAACGATGTCGAGTCAACCCAAACTTATGACACTGAACTGCAGCCGAAGGTGGAAGGGCACGAGAGCGAGGTCGAGTCGACCCAAAATAATGACATTGAGCAGCAGCCAAAGGCGGAAGAGCACGAAAACCATGTCGAGTCGACAAAAAAATAATGACATTGAGCAGCAGCCAAAGGCGGAAGAGCACGAAAACGATGTCGAGTCGACCCAAAATAATGACATTGAGCAACAGCCAAAGGCGGAAGAGCACGAAAACGATGTCGAGTCGACCCAAAATAATGACATTGAGCAGCAGCCAAAGGCGGAAGAGCACGAAAACCATGTCGAGTCGACCCAAAATAATGACATTGAGCAGCAGCCAAAGGCGGAAGAGCACGAAAACCATGTCGAGTCGACCCAAAATAATGACATTGAGCAGCAGCCAAAGGCGGAAGAGCACGAAAACCATGTCGAGTCGACCCAAAATAATGACATTGAGCAGCAGCCAAAGGCGGAAGGGCACGAGAGCGAGGTCGAGTCGACCCAAAATAATGACACTGAACTACTGCAGCCGAAGGTGGAAGGGCACGAGAGCGAGGTCGAGTCGACCCAAAATAATGACACTGAACTGCAGCCGAAGGTGGAAGGGCACGAGAGCGAGGTCGAGTCGACCCAAAATAATGACATTGAACTGCAGCCAAAGGTGGAAGAGCACGAGAACGATGTCGAGTCAACCCAAACTTATGACACTGAACTGCAGCCGAAGGTGGAAGGGCACGAGAGCGAGGTCGAGTCGACCCAAAATAATGACATTGAGCAGCAGCCAAAGGCGGAAGAGCACGAAAACCATGTCGAGTCGACAAAAAAATAATGACATTGAGCAGCAGCCAAAGGCGGAAGAGCACGAAAACCATGTCGAGTCGACCCAAAATAATGACATTGAGCAGCAGCCAAAGGCGGAAGAGCACGAAAACCATGTCGAGTCGACCCAAAATAATGACATTGAGCAGCAGCCAAAGGCGGAAGAGCACGAAAACCATGTCGAGTCGACCCGAAATAATGACATTGAGCAGCAGCATGAAGGCGGAAGATCACGAAAACGATGTCGAGTCGACCCGAAATAATGACATTGAGCAGCAGCCAAAGGCGGAAGAGCACGAAAACGATGTCGAGTCGACCCAAAATAATGACATTGAGCAGCAGCCAAAGGCGGAAGAGCACGAAAACGATGTCGAGTCGACCCGAAATAATGACATTGAGCAGCAGCCAAAGGCGGAAGAGCACGAAAACGATGTCGAGTCGACCCAAAATAATGACATCGAGCAGCAGCCAAAGGTGGAAGAGCACGAAAACGATGTCGAGTCGACCAAAAAATAATGACATTGAACTGCAGCCAAAGGTGGAAGAGCACGAGAACGATGTCGAGTCAACCCTAACTTATGACACTGAACTGCAGCCGAAGGTGGAAGGGCACGAGAGCGAGGTCGAGTCGACCCGAAATAATGACATTGAGCAGCAGCCAAAGGCGGAAGAGCACGAAAACGATGTCGAGTCGACCAAAAAATAATGACATTGAGCAGCAGCCAAAGGCGGAAGAGC
The DNA here is from genome assembly GCA_024529925.1 of Ophthalmolycus amberensis. Lineage (NCBI taxonomy): Eukaryota > Metazoa > Chordata > Actinopteri > Perciformes > Zoarcidae > Ophthalmolycus > Ophthalmolycus amberensis. Next base: position 68,354 of record JAFEUB010000207.1, on the reverse strand, counting down.
ACGAAAACGATGTAGAGTCGACCCAAAATAATGACATTGAGCAGCAGCCAAAGGTGGAAGAGCACGAAAACGATGTAGAGTCGACCCAAAATAATGACATTGAGCAGCAGCCAAAGGCGGAAGGGCACGAGAGCGAGGTCGAGTCGACCCAAAATAATGACACTGAACTACTGCAGCCGAAGGTGGAAGGGCACGAGAGCGAGGTCGAGTCGACCCAAAATAATGACACTGAACTGCAGCCGAAGGTGGAAGGGCACGAGAGCGAGGTCGAGTCGACCCAAAATAATGACATTGAGCAGCAGCCAAAGGCGGAAGAGCACGAAAACCATGTCGAGTCGACAAAAAAATAATGACATTGAGCAGCAGCCAAAGGCGGAAGAGCACGAAAACGATGTCGAGTCGACCCAAAATAATGACATTGAGCAACAGCCAAAGGCGGAAGAGCACGAAAACGATGTCGAGTCGACCCAAAATAATGACATTGAGCAGCAGCCAAAGGCGGAAGAGCACGAAAACCATGTCGAGTCGACCCAAAATAATGACATTGAGCAGCAGCCAAAGGCGGAAGAGCACGAAAACCATGTCGAGTCGACCCAAAATAATGACATTGAGCAGCAGCCAAAGGCGGAAGAGCACGAAAACCATGTCGAGTCGACCCAAAATAATGACATTGAGCAGCAGCCAAAGGCGGAAGAGCACGAAAACCATGTCGAGTCGACCCAAAATAATGACATTGAGCAGCAGCCAAAGGCGGAAGGGCACGAGAGCGAGGTCGAGTCGACCCAAAATAATGACACTGAACTACTGCAGCCGAAGGTGGAAGGGCACGAGAGCGAGGTCGAGTCGATCCAAAATAATGACACTGAACTGCAGCCGAAGGTGGAAGGGCACGAGAGCGAGGTCGAGTCGACCCAAAATAATGACATTGAACTGCAGCCAAAGGTGGAAGAGCACGAGAACGATGTCGAGTCGACCCAAAATAATGACATTGAGCAGCAGCCAAAGGCGGAAGAGCACGAAAACCATGTCGAGTCGACCAAAAAATAATGACATTGAACTGCAGCCAAAGGTGGAAGAGCACGAGAACGATGTCGAGTCAACCCAAACTTATGACACTGAACTGCAGCCGAAGGTGGAAGGGCACGAGAGCGAGGTCGAGTCGACCCAAAATAATGACATTGAGCAGCAGCCAAAGGCGGAAGAGCACGAAAACCATGTCGAGTCGACAAAAAAATAATGACATTGAGCAGCAGCCAAAGGCGGAAGAGCACGAAAACGATGTCGAGTCGACCCAAAATAATGACATTGAGCAACAGCCAAAGGCGGAAGAGCACGAAAACGATGTCGAGTCGACCCAAAATAATGACATTGAGCAGCAGCCAAAGGCGGAAGAGCACGAAAACCATGTCGAGTCGACCCAAAATAATGACATTGAGCAGCAGCCAAAGGCGGAAGAGCACGAAAACCATGTCGAGTCGACCCAAAATAATGACATTGAGCAGCAGCCAAAGGTGGAAGAGCACGAAAACGATGTCGAGTCGACCAAAAAATAATGACATTGAACTGCAGCCAAAGGTGGAAGAGCACGAGAACGATGTCGAGTCCACCCAAACTTATGACACTGAACTGCAGCCGAAGGTGGAAGGGCACGAGAGCGAGGTCGAGTCGACCCGAAATAATGACATTGAGCAGCAGCCAAAGGCGGAAGAGCACGAAAACGATGTTGAGTCGACCAAAAAATAATGACATTGAGCAGCAGCCAAAGGCGGAAGAGCACGAAAACGATGTAGAGTCGACCCAAAATAATGACATTGAGCAGCAGCCAAAGGTGGAAGAGCACGAAAACGATGTAGAGTCGACCCAAAATAATGACATTGAGCAGCAGCCAAAGGCGGAAGGGCACGAGAGCGAGGTCGAGTCGACCCAAAATAATGACACTGAACTACTGCAGCCGAAGGTGGAAGGGCACGAGAGCGAGGTCGAGTCGACCCAAAATAATGACACTGAACTGCAGCCGAAGGTGGAAGGGCACGAGAGCGAGGTCGAGTCGACCCAAAATAATGACATTGAACTGCAGCCAAAGGTGGAAGAGCACGAGAACGATGTCGAGTCAACCCAAACTTATGACACTGAACTGCAGCCGAAGGTGGAAGGGCACGAGAGCGAGGTCGAGTCGACCCAAAATAATGACATTGAGCAGCAGCCAAAGGCGGAAGAGCACGAAAACGATGTCGAGTCGACCCAAAATAATGACATTGAGCAACAGCCAAAGGCGGAAGAGCACGAAAACGATGTCGAGTCGACCCAAAATAATGACATTGAGCAGCAGCCAAAGGCGGAAGAGCACGAAAACCATGTCGAGTCGACCCAAAATAATGACATTGAGCAGCAGCCAAAGGCGGAAGAGCACGAAAACCATGTCGAGTCGACCCAAAATAATGACATTGAGCAGCAGCCAAAGGCGGAAGAGCACGAAAACCATGTCGAGTCGACCCAAAATAATGACATTGAGCAGCAGCCAAAGGCGGAAGAGCACGAAAACCATGTCGAGTCGACCCAAAATAATGACATTGAGCAGCAGCCAAAGGCGGAAGGGCACGAGAGCGAGGTCGAGTCGACCCAAAATAATGACACTGAACTACTGCAGCCGAAGGTGGAAGGGCACGAGAGCGAGGTCGAGTCGATCCAAAATAATGACACTGAACTGCAGCCGAAGGTGGAAGGGCACGAGAGCGAGGTCGAGTCGACCCAAAATAATGACATTGAACTGCAGCCAAAGGTGGAAGAGCACGAGAACGATGTCGAGTCGACCCAAAATAATGACATTGAGCAGCAGCCAAAGGCGGAAGAGCACGAAAACCATGTCGAGTCGACCAAAAAATAATGACATTGAACTGCAGCCAAAGGTGGAAGAGCACGAGAACGATGTCGAGTCAACCCAAACTTATGACACTGAACTGCAGCCGAAGGTGGAAGGGCACGAGAGCGAGGTCGAGTCGACCCAAAATAATGACATTGAGCAGCAGCCAAAGGCGGAAGAGCACGAAAACCATGTCGAGTCGACAAAAAAATAATGACATTGAGCAGCAGCCAAAGGCGGAAGAGCACGAAAACGATGTCGAGTCGACCCAAAATAATGACATTGAGCAACAGCCAAAGGCGGAAGAGCACGAAAACGATGTTGAGTCGACCCAAAATAATGACATTGAGCAGCAGCCAAAGGCGGAAGAGCACGAAAACCATGTCGAGTCGACCCAAAATAATGACATTGAGCAGCAGCCAAAGGCGGAAGAGCACGAAAACCATGTCGAGTCGACCCAAAATAATGACATTGAGCAGCAGCCAAAGGCGGAAGAGCACGAAAACCATGTCGAGTCGACCCAAAATAATGACATTGAGCAGCAGCCAAAGGCGGAAGAGCACGAAAACCATGTCGAGTCGACCCAAAATAATGACATTGAGCAGCAGCCAAAGGCGGAAGGGCACGAGAGCGAGGTCGAGTCGACCCAAAATAATGACACTGAACTACTGCAGCCGAAGGTGGAAGGGCACGAGAGCGAGGTCGAGTCGATCCAAAATAATGACACTGAACTGCAGCCGAAGGTGGAAGGGCACGAGAGCGAGGTCGAGTCGACCCAAAATAATGACATTGAACTGCAGCCAAAGGTGGAAGAGCACGAGAACGATGTCGAGTCGACCCAAAATAATGACATTGAGCAGCAGCCAAAGGCGGAAGAGCACGAAAACCATGTCGAGTCGACCAAAAAATAATGACATTGAACTGCAGCCAAAGGTGGAAGAGCACGAGAACGATGTCGAGTCAACCCAAACTTATGACACTGAACTGCAGCCGAAGGTGGAAGGGCACGAGAGCGAGGTCGAGTCGACCCAAAATAATGACATTGAGCAGCAGCCAAAGGCGGAAGAGCACGAAAACCATGTCGAGTCGACAAAAAAATAATGACATTGAGCAGCAGCCAAAGGCGGAAGAGCACGAAAACGATGTCGAGTCGACCCAAAATAATGACATTGAGCAACAGCCAAAGGCGGAAGAGCACGAAAACGATGTCGAGTCGACCCAAAATAATGACATTGAGCAGCAGCCAAAGGCGGAAGAGCACGAAAACCATGTCGAGTCGACCCAAAATAATGACATTGAGCAGCAGCCAAAGGCGGAAGAGCACGAAAACCATGTCGAGTCGACCCAAAATAATGACATTGAGCAGCAGCCAAAGGTGGAAGAGCACGAAAACGATGTCGAGTCGACCAAAAAATAATGACATTGAACTGCAGCCAAAGGTGGAAGAGCACGAGAACGATGTCGAGTCCACCCAAACTTATGACACTGAACTGCAGCCGAAGGTGGAAGGGCACGAGAGCGAGGTCGAGTCGACCCGAAATAATGACATTGAGCAGCAGCCAAAGGCGGAAGAGCACGAAAACGATGTTGAGTCGACCAAAAAATAATGACATTGAGCAGCAGCCAAAGGCGGAAGAGCACGAAAACGATGTAGAGTCGACCCAAAATAATGACATTGAGCAGCAGCCAAAGGTGGAAGAGCACGAAAACGATGTAGAGTCGACCCAAAATAATGACATTGAGCAGCAGCCAAAGGCGGAAGGGCACGAGAGCGAGGTCGAGTCGACCCAAAATAATGACACTGAACTACTGCAGCCGAAGGTGGAAGGGCACGAGAGCGAGGTCGAGTCGACCCAAAATAATGACACTGAACTGCAGCCGAAGGTGGAAGGGCACGAGAGCGAGGTCGAGTCGACCCAAAATAATGACATTGAACTGCAGCCAAAGGTGGAAGAGCACGAGAACGATGTCGAGTCAACCCAAACTTATGACACTGAACTGCAGCCGAAGGTGGAAGGGCACGAGAGCGAGGTCGAGTCGACCCAAAATAATGACATTGAGCAGCAGCCAAAGGCGGAAGAGCACGAAAACGATGTCGAGTCGACCCAAAATAATGACATTGAGCAACAGCCAAAGGCGGAAGAGCACGAAAACGATGTCGAGTCGACCCAAAATAATGACATTGAGCAGCAGCCAAAGGCGGAAGAGCACGAAAACCATGTCGAGTCGACCCAAAATAATGACATTGAGCAGCAGCCAAAGGCGGAAGAGCACGAAAACCATGTCGAGTCGACCCAAAATAATGACATTGAGCAGCAGCCAAAGGCGGAAGAGCACGAAAACCATGTCGAGTCGACCCAAAATAATGACATTGAGCAGCAGCCAAAGGCGGAAGAGCACGAAAACCATGTCGAGTCGACCCAAAATAATGACATTGAGCAGCAGCCAAAGGCGGAAGGGCACGAGAGCGAGGTCGAGTCGACCCAAAATAATGACACTGAACTACTGCAGCCGAAGGTGGAAGGGCACGAGAGCGAGGTCGAGTCGATCCAAAATAATGACACTGAACTGCAGCCGAAGGTGGAAGGGCACGAGAGCGAGGTCGAGTCGACCCAAAATAATGACATTGAACTGCAGCCAAAGGTGGAAGAGCACGAGAACGATGTCGAGTCGACCCAAAATAATGACATTGAGCAGCAGCCAAAGGCGGAAGAGCACGAAAACCATGTCGAGTCGACCAAAAAATAATGACATTGAACTGCAGCCAAAGGTGGAAGAGCACGAGAACGATGTCGAGTCAACCCAAACTTATGACACTGAACTGCAGCCGAAGGTGGAAGGGCACGAGAGCGAGGTCGAGTCGACCCAAAATAATGACATTGAGCAGCAGCCAAAGGCGGAAGAGCACGAAAACCATGTCGAGTCGACAAAAAAATAATGACATTGAGCAGCAGCCAAAGGCGGAAGAGCACGAAAACGATGTCGAGTCGACCCAAAATAATGACATTGAGCAACAGCCAAAGGCGGAAGAGCACGAAAACGATGTCGAGTCGACCCAAAATAATGACATTGAGCAGCAGCCAAAGGCGGAAGAGCACGAAAACCATGTCGAGTCGACCCAAAATAATGACATTGAGCAGCAGCCAAAGGCGGAAGAGCACGAAAACCATGTCGAGTCGACCCAAAATAATGACATTGAGCAGCAGCCAAAGGTGGAAGAGCATGAAAACGATGTCGAGTCGACCAAAAAATAATGACATTGAACTGCAGCCAAAGGTGGAAGAGCACGAGAACGATGTCGAGTCCACCCAAACTTATGACACTGAACTGCAGCCGAAGGTGGAAGGGCACGAGAGCGAGGTCGAGTCGACCCGAAATAATGACATTGAGCAGCAGCCAAAGGCGGAAGAGCACGAAAACGATGTCGAGTCGACCAAAAAATAATGACATTGAGCAGCAGCCAAAGGCGGAAGAGCACGAAAACGATGTAGAGTCGACCCAAAATAATGACATTGAGCAGCAGCCAAAGGTGGAAGAGCACGAAAACGATGTAGAGTCGACCCAAAATAATGACATTGAGCAGCAGCCAAAGGCGGAAGGGCACGAGAGCGAGGTCGAGTCGACCCAAGATAATGACACTGAACTACTGCAGCCGAAGGTGGAAGGGCACGAGAGCGAGGTCGAGTCGACCCAAAATAATGACACTGAACTGCAGCCGAAGGTGGAAGGGCACGAGAGCGAGGTCGAGTCGACCCAAAATAATGACATTGAACTGCAGCCAAAGGTGGAAGAGCACGAGAACGATGTCGAGTCAACCCAAACTTATGACACTGAACTGCAGCCGAAGGTGGAAGGGCACGAGAGCGAGGTCGAGTCGACCCAAAATAATGACATTGAGCAGCAGCCAAAGGCGGAAGAGCACGAAAACCATGTCGAGTCGACAAAAAAATAATGACATTGAGCAGCAGCCAAAGGCGGAAGAGCACGAAAACGATGTCGAGTCGACCCAAAATAATGACATTGAGCAACAGCCAAAGGCGGAAGAGCACGAAAACGATGTCGAGTCGACCCAAAATAATGACATTGAGCAGCAGCCAAAGGCGGAAGAGCACGAAAACCATGTCGAGTCGACCCAAAATAATGACATTGAGCAGCAGCCAAAGGCGGAAGAGCACGAAAACCATGTCGAGTCGACCCAAAATAATGACATTGAGCAGCAGCCAAAGGCGGAAGAGCACGAAAACCATGTCGAGTCGACCCAAAATAATGACATTGAGCAGCAGCCAAAGGCGGAAGAGCACGAAAACCATGTCGAGTCGACCCAAAATAATGACATTGAGCAGCAGCCAAAGGCGGAAGGGCACGAGAGCGAGGTCGAGTCGACCCAAAATAATGACACTGAACTACTGCAGCCGAAGGTGGAAGGGCACGAGAGCGAGGTCGAGTCGATCCAAAATAATGACACTGAACTGCAGCCGAAGGTGGAAGGGCACGAGAGCGAGGTCGAGTCGACCCAAAATAATGACATTGAACTGCAGCCAAAGGTGGAAGAGCACGAGAACGATGTCGAGTCGACCCAAAATAATGACATTGAGCAGCAGCCAAAGGCGGAAGAGCACGAAAACCATGTCGAGTCGACCAAAAAATAATGACATTGAACTGCAGCCAAAGGTGGAAGAGCACGAGAACGATGTCGAGTCAACCCAAACTTATGACACTGAACTGCAGCCGAAGGTGGAAGGGCACGAGAGCGAGGTCGAGTCGACCCAAAATAATGACATTGAGCAGCAGCCAAAGGCGGAAGAGCACGAAAACCATGTCGAGTCGACAAAAAAATAATGACATTGAGCAGCAGCCAAAGGCGGAAGAGCACGAAAACGATGTCGAGTCGACCCAAAATAATGACATTGAGCAACAGCCAAAGGCGGAAGAGCACGAAAACGATGTCGAGTCGACCCAAAATAATGACATTGAGCAGCAGCCAAAGGCGGAAGAGCACGAAAACCATGTCGAGTCGACCCAAAATAATGACATTGAGCAGCAGCCAAAGGCGGAAGAGCACGAAAACCATGTCGAGTCGACCCAAAATAATGACATTGAGCAGCAGCCAAAGGCGGAAGAGCACGAAAACCATGTCGAGTCGACCCAAAATAATGACATTGAGCAGCAGCCAAAGGCGGAAGAGCACGAAAACCATGTCGAGTCGACCCAAAATAATGACATTGAGCAGCAGCCAAAGGCGGAAGGGCACGAGAGCGAGGTCGAGTCGACCCAAAATAATGACACTGAACTACTGCAGCCGAAGGTGGAAGGGCACGAGAGCGAGGTCGAGTCGACCCAAAATAATGACACTGAACTGCAGCCGAAGGTGGAAGGGCACGAGAGCGAGGTCGAGTCGACCCAAAATAATGACATTGAACTGCAGCCAAAGGTGGAGGAGCACGAGAACGATGTCGAGTCAACCCAAACTTATGACACTGAACTGCAGCCGAAGGTGCAAGGGCACGAGAGCGAGGTCGAGTCGACCCAAAATAATGACATTGAGCAGCAGCCAAAGGCGGAAGAGCACGAAAACCATGTCGAGTCGACAAAAAAATAATGACATTGAGCAGCAGCCAAAGGCGGAAGAGCACGAAAACGATGTCGAGTCGACCCAAAATAATGACATTGAGCAACAGCTAAAGGCGGAAGAGCACGAAAACGATGTCGAGTCGACCCAAAATAATGACATTGAGCAGCAGCCAAAGGCGGAAGAGCACGAAAACCATGTCGAGTCGACCCAAAATAATGACATTGAGCAGCAGCCAAAGGCGGAAGAGCACGAAAACCATGTCGAGTCGACCCAAAATAATGACATTGAGCAGCAGCCAAAGGCGGAAGAGCACGAAAACCATGTCGAGTCGACCCAAAATAATGACATTGAGCAGCAGCCAAAGGCGGAAGGGCACGAGAGCGAGGTCGAGTCGACCCAAAATAATGACACTGAACTACTGCAGCCGAAGGTGGAAGGGCACGAGAGCGAGGTCGAGTCGACCCAAAATAATGAGACTGAACTACTGCAGCCGAAGGTGGAAGGGCACGAGAGCGAGGTCGAGTCGACCCAAAATAATGACACTGAACTGCAGCCGAAGGTGGAAGGGCACGAGAGCGAGGTCGAGTCGACCCAAAATAATGACATTGAACTGCAGCCAAAGGTGGAGGAGCACGAGAACGATGTCGAGTCAACCCAAACTTATGACACTGAACTGCAGCCGAAGGTGGAAGGGCACGAGAGCGAGGTCGAGTCGACCCAAAATAATGACATTGAGCAGCAGCCAAAGGCGGAAGAGCACGAAAACCATGTCGAGTCGACAAAAAAATAATGACATTGAGCAGCAGCCAAAGGCGGAAGAGCACGAAAACGATGTCGAGTCGACCCAAAATAATGACATTGAGCAACAGCTAAAGGCGGAAGAGCACGAAAACGATGTCGAGTCGACCCAAAATAATGACATTGAGCAGCAGCCAAAGGCGGAAGAGCACGAAAACCATGTCGAGTCGACCCAAAATAATGACATTGAGCAGCAGCCAAAGGCGGAAGGGCACGAGAGCGAGGTCGAGTCGACCCAAAATAATGACACTGAACTACTGCAGCCGAAGGTGGAAGGGCACGAGAGCGAGGTCGAGTCGACCCAAAATAATGACACTGAACTACTGCAGCCGAAGGTGGAAGGGCACGAGAGCGAGGTCGAGTCGACCCAAAATAATGACACTGAACTGCAGCCGAAGGTGGAAGGGCACGAGAGCGAGGTCGAGTCGACCCAAAATAATGACATTGAACTGCAGCCAAAGGTGGAAGAGCACGAGAACGATGTCGAGTCAACCCAAACTTATGACACTGAACTGCAGCCGAAGGTGGAAGGGCACGAGAGCGAGGTCGAGTCGACCCAAAATAATGACATTGAGCAGCAGCCAAAGGCGGAAGAGCACGAAAACCATGTCGAGTCGACAAAAAAATAATGACATTGAGCAGCAGCCAAAGGCGGAAGAGCACGAAAACGATGTCGAGTCGACCCAAAATAATGACATTGAGCAGCAGCCAAAGGCGGAAGAGCACGAAAACCATGTCGAGTCGACCCAAAATAATGACATTGAGCATCAGCCAAAGGCGGAAGAGCACGAAAACCATGTCGAGTCGACCCAAAATAATGACATTGAGCAGCAGCCAAAGGCGGAAGAGCACGAAAACCATGTCGAGTCGACCCAAAATAATGACATTGAGCAGCAGCCAAAGGCGGAAGGGCACGAGAGCGAGGTCGAGTCGACCCAAAATAACGACACTGAACTACTGCAGCCGAAGGTGGAAGGGCACGAGAGCGAGGTCGAGTCGACCCAAAATAACGACACTGAACTGCAGCCGAAGGTGGAAGGGCACGAGAGCGAGGTCGAGTCGACCCAAAATAATGACATTGAACTGCAGCCAAAGGTGGAAGAGCACGAGAACGATGTCGAGTCAACCCAAACTTATGACACTGAACTGCAGCCGAAGGTGGAAGGGCACGAGAGCGAGGTCGAGTCGACCCAAAATAATGACATTGAGCAGCAGCCAAAGGCGGAAGAGCACGAAAACCATGTCGAGTCGACAAAAAAATAATGACATTGAGCAGCAGCCAAAGGCGGAAGAGCACGAAAACGATGTCGAGTCGACCCAAAATAATGACATTGAGCAACAGCCAAAGGCGGAAGAGCACGAAAACCATGTCGAGTCGACCCAAAATAATGACATTGAGCAGCAGCCAAAGGCGGAAGAGCACGAAAACCATGTCGAGTCGACCCAAAATAATGACATTGAGCAGCAGCCAAAGGCGGAAGAGCACGAAAACCATGTCGAGTCGACCCAAAATAATGACATTGAGCAGCAGCCAAAGGCGGAAGAGCACGAAAACCATGTCGAGTCGACCCAAAATAATGACATTGAGCAGCAGCCAAAGGCGGAAGGGCACGAGAGCGAGGTCGAGTCGACCCAAAATAATGACACTGAACTACTGCAGCCGAAGGTGGAAGGGCACGAGAGCGAGGTCGAGTCGACCCAAAATAATGACACTGAACTACTGCAGCCGAAGGTGGAAGGGCACGAGAGCGAGGTCGAGTCGACCCAAAATAATGACACTGAACTGCAGCCGAAGGTGGAAGGGCACGAGAGCGAGGTCGAGTCGACCCAAAATAATGACATTGAACTGCAGCCAAAGGTGGAAGAGCACGAGAACGATGTCGAGTCAACCCAAACTTTGACACAGACAATGCATCTCTGGCCAGTAAAGTGCTGAAAGCTGCAGATATTCATGAAAATGACATCAGACTGTGAAATCAACTGTCCTGAGCAACTTTTCCGAAGAAAATCTTTGAAACTATGTTTACTTTCACAAAATCCACTTTTGGCCTCCTCTCTGCCTGAAACGTTGTTTAAGAGCATAACAAAGTGACAATGCATCTCTGGCCAGTAAAGTGCTGAAAGCTGCAGATATTCATGAAAATGACATCAGACTGTGAAATCAACTGTCCTGAGCCACTTTTCTGAAGAAAATCTTTGAAACTATGTTTACTTTCACAAAATCCACTTTTGGCCTCCTCTCTGCCTGAAACGCACTTTAAGAGCATACAAAAGTGACAATGCATCTCTGGCCAGTAAAGTGCTGAAAGCTGCAGATATTCATGATAATGACATCAGACTGTGAAATCAACTGTCCTGAGCAACTTTTCTGAAGAAAATCTTTGAAACTATGTTTACTTTCACAAAATCCACTTTTGGCCTCCTCTCTGCCTGAAACGCACTTTAAGAGCATAAAAAAGTGACAATGCATCCATGGCCAGTAAAGTGCTGAAAGCTGCAGATATTCATGATAATGACATCAGACTGTGAAATCAACTGTCCTGAGCAACTTTTCTGAAGAAAATCTTTGAAACTATGTTTACTTTCACAAAATCCACTTTTGGCCTCCTCTCTGCCTGAAACGCACTTTAAGAGCATAAAAAAGTGACAATGCATCTCTGGCCAGTAAAGTGCTGAAAGCTGCAGATATTCATGAAAATGACATCAGACTGTGAAATCAACTGTCCTGAGCAACTTTTCTGAAGAAAATCTTTGAAACTGTTTACTTTCACAAAATCCACTTTTGGCCTCCTCTCTGCCTGAAACGCACTTTAAGAGCATAACAAAGTGACAATGCATCTCTGGCCAGTAAAGTGCTGAAAGCTGCAGATATTCATGATAATGACATCAGACTGTGAAATCAACTGTCCTGAGCAACTTTTCTGAAGAAAATCTTTGAAACTATGTTTACTTTCACAAAATCCACTTTTGGCCTCCTCTCTGCCTGAAACGCACTTTAAGAGCATAAAAAAGTGACAATGCATCTCTGGCCAGTAAAGTGCTGAAAGCTGCAGATATTCATGATAATGACATCAGACTGTGAAATCAACTGTCCTGAGCAACTTTTCTGAAGAAAATCTTTGAAACTATGTTTACTTTCACAAAATCCACTTTTGGCCTCCTCTCTGCCTGAAACGCACTTTAAGAGCATAAAAAAGTGACAATGCATCTCTAGCCAGTAAAGTGCTGAAAGCTGCAGATATTCATGAAAATGACATCAGACTGTGAAATCAACTGTCCTGAGCAACTTTTCTGAAGAAAATCTTTGAAACTGTTTACTTTCACAAAATCCACTTTTGGCCTCCTCTCTGCCTGAAACGTTGTTTAAGAGCATAACAAAGTGACAATGCATCTCTGGCCAGTAAAGTGCTGAAAGCTGCAGATATTCATGAAAATGACATCAGACTGTGAAATCAACTGTCCTGAGCCACTTTTCTGAAGAAAATCTTTGAAACTATGTTTACTTTCACAAAATCCACTTTTGGCCTCCTCTCTGCCTGAAACGCACTTTAAGAGCATACAAAAGTGACAATGCATCTCTGGCCAGTAAAGTGCTGAAAGCTGCAGATATTCATGATAATGACATCAGACTGTGAAATCAACTGTCCTGAGCAACTTTTCTGAAGAAAATCTTTGAAACTATGTTTACTTTCACAAAATCCACTTTTGGCCTCCTCTCTGCCTGAAACGCACTTTAAGAGCATAAAAAAGTGACAATGCATCCATGGCCAGTAAAGTGCTGAAAGCTGCAGATATTCATGATAATGACATCAGACTGTGAAATCAACTGTCCTGAGCAACTTTTCTGAAGAAAATCTTTGAAACTATGTTTACTTTCACAAAATCCACTTTTGGCCTCCTCTCTGCCTGAAACGCACTTTAAGAGCATAAAAAAGTGACAATGCATCTCTGGCCAGTAAAGTGCTGAAAGCTGCAGATATTCATGAAAATGACATCAGACTGTGAAATCAACTGTCCTGAGCAACTTTTCTGAAGAAAATCTTTGAAACTGTTTACTTTCACAAAATCCACTTTTGGCCTCCTCTCTGCCTGAAACGCACTTTAAGAGCATAACAAAGTGACAATGCATCTCTGGCCAGTAAAGTGCTGAAAGCTGCAGATATTCATGATAATGACATCAGACTGTGAAATCAACTGTCCTGAGCAACTTTTCTGAAGAAAATCTTTGAAACTGTTTACTTTCACAAAATCCACTTTTGGCCTCCTCTCTGCCTGAAACGCACTTTAAGAGCATAAAAAAGTGACAATTCATCTCTAGCCAGTAAAGTGCTGAAAGCTGCAGATATTCATGAAAATGACATCAGACTGTGAAATCAACTATCCTGAGCCACTTTTCTGAAGAAAATCTTTGAAACTGTTTACTTTCACAAAATCCACTTTTGGCCTCCTCTCTGCCTGAAACGCACTTTAAGAGCATAAAAAAGTGACAATGCATCTCTGGCCAGTAAAGTGCTGAAAGCTGCAGATATTCATGATAATGACATCAGACTGTGAAATCAACTGTCCTGAGCAACTTTTCTGAAGAAAATCTTTGAAACTATGTTTACTTTCACAAAATCCACTTTTGGCCTCCTCTCTGCCTGAAACGTTGTTTAAGAGCATAAAAAAGTGACAATGCATCTCTGGCCAGTAAAGTGCTGAAAGCTGCAGATATTCATGAAAATGACATCAGACTGTGAAATCAACTGTCCTGAGCCACTTTTCTGAAGAAAATCTTTGAAACTATGTTTACTTTCACAAAATCCACTTTTGGCCTCCTCTCTGCCTGAAACGCACTTTAAGAGCATAAAAAAGTGACAATGCATCTCTGGCCAGTAAAGTGCTGAAAGCTGCAGATATTCATGAAAATGACATCAGACTGTGAAATCAACTGTCCTGAGCAACTTTTCTGAAGAAAATCTTTGAAACTGTTTACTTTCACAAAATCCACTTTTGGCCTCCTCTCTGCCTGAAACGCACTTTAAGAGCATAAAAAAGTGACAATGCATCTCTGGCCAGTAAAGTGCTGAAAGCTGCAGATATTCATGAAAATGACATCAGACTGTGAAATCAACTGTCCTGAGCAACTTTTCTGAAGAAAATCTTTGAAACTATGTTTACTTTCACAAAATCCACTTTTGGCCTCCTCTCTGCCTGAAACGTTGTTTAAGAGCATAAAAAAGTGACAATGCATCTCTGGCCAGTAAAGTGCTGAAAGCTGCAGATATTCATGAAAATGACATCAGACTGTGAAATCAACTGTCCTGAGCAACTTTTCCGAAGAAAATCTTTGAAACTATGTTTACTTTCACAAAATCCACTTTTGGCCTCCTCTCTGCCTGAAACGTTGTTTAAGAGCATAACAAAGTGACAATGCATCTCTGGCCAGTAAAGTGCTGAAAGCTGCAGATATTCATGAAAATGACATCAGACTGTGAAATCAACTGTCCTGAGCAACTTTTCTGAAGAAAATCTTTGAAACTATGTTTACTTTCACAAAATCCACTTTTGGCCTCCTCTCTGCCTGAAACGCACTTTAAGAGCATAAAAAAGTGACAATGCATCTCTAGCCAGTAAAGTGCTGAAAGCTGCAGATATTCATGAAAATGACATCAGACTGTGAAATCAACTGTCCTGAGCAACTTTTCTGAAGAAAATCTTTGAAACTGTTTACGTTCACAAAATCCACTTTTGGCCTCCTCTCTGCCTGAAACGCACTTTAAGAGCATAAAAAAGTGACAATTCATCTCTAGCCAGTAAAGTGCTGAAAGCTGCAGATATTCATGAAAATGACATCAGACTGTGAAATCAACTATCCTGAGCCACTTTTCTGAAGAAAATCTTTGAAACTGTTTACTTTCACAAAATCCACTTTTGGCCTCCTCTCTGCCTGAAACGCACTTTAAGAGCATAAAAAAGTGACAATGCATCTCTGGCCAGTAAAGTGCTGAAAGCTGCAGATATTCATGATAATGACATCAGACTGTGAAATCAACTGTCCTGAGCAACTTTTCTGAAGAAAATCTTTGAAACTATGTTTACTTTCACAAAATCCACTTTTGGCCTCCTCTCTGCCTGAAACGTTGTTTAAGAGCATAAAAAAGTGACAATGCATCTCTGGCCAGTAAAGTGCTGAAAGCTGCAGATATTCATGAAAATGACATCAGACTGTGAAATCAACTGTCCTGAGCCACTTTTCTGAAGAAAATCTTTGAAACTATGTTTACTTTCACAAAATCCACTTTTGGCCTCCTCTCTGCCTGAAACGCACTTTAAGAGCATAAAAAAGTGACAATGCATCTCTGGCCAGTAAAGTGCTGAAAGCTGCAGATATTCATGAAAATGACATCAGACTGTGAAATCAACTGTCCTGAGCAACTTTTCTGAAGAAAATCTTTGAAACTGTTTACTTTCACAAAATCCACTTTTGGCCTCCTCTCTGCCTGAAACGCACTTTAAGAGCATAAAAAAGTGACAATGCATCTCTGGCCAGTAAAGTGCTGAAAGCTGCAGATATTCATGAAAATGACATCAGACTGTGAAATCAACTGTCCTGAGCAACTTTTCTGAAGAAAATCTTTGAAACTATGTTTACTTTCACAAAATCCACTTTTGGCCTCCTCTCTGCCTGAAACGTTGTTTAAGAGCATAAAAAAGTGACAATGCATCTCTGGCCAGTAAAGTGCTGAAAGCTGCAGATATTCATGAAAATGACATCAGACTGTGAAATCAACTGTCCTGAGCAACTTTTCCGAAGAAAATCTTTGAAACTATGTTTACTTTCACAAAATCCACTTTTGGCCTCCTCTCTGCCTGAAACGCACTTTAAGAGCATAAAAAAGTGACAATGCATCCATGGCCAGTAAAGTGCTGAAAGCTGCAGATATTCATGATAATGACATCAGACTGTGAAATCAACTGTCCTGAGCAACTTTTCTGAAGAAAATCTTTGAAACTATGTTTACTTTCACAAAATCCACTTTTGGCCTCCTCTCTGCCTGAAACGCACTTTAAGAGCATAAAAAAGTGACAATGCATCTCTGGCCAGTAAAGTGCTGAAAGCTGCAGATATTCATGAAAATGACATCAGACTGTGAAATCAACTGTCCTGAGCCACTTTTCTGAAGAAAATCTTTGAAACTATGTTTACTTTCACAAAATCCACTTTTGGCCTCCTCTCTGCCTGAAACGCACTTTAAGAGCATACAAAAGTGACAATGCATCTCTGGCCAGTAAAGTGCTGAAAGCTGCAGATATTCATGATAATGACATCAGACTGTGAAATCAACTGTCCTGAGCAACTTTTCTGAAGAAAATCTTTGAAACTATGTTTACTTTCACAAAATCCACTTTTGGCCTCCTCTCTGCCTGAAACGCACTTTAAGAGCATAAAAAAGTGACAATGCATCCATGGCCAGTAAAGTGCTGAAAGCTGCAGATATTCATGATAATGACATCAGACTGTGAAATCAACTGTCCTGAGCAACTTTTCTGAAGAAAATCTTTGAAACTATGTTTACTTTCACAAAATCCACTTTTGGCCTCCTCTCTGCCTGAAACGCACTTTAAGAGCATAAAAAAGTGACAATGCATCTCTGGCCAGTAAAGTGCTGAAAGCTGCAGATATTCATGAAAATGACATCAGACTGTGAAATCAACTGTCCTGAGCAACTTTTCTGAAGAAAATCTTTGAAACTGTTTACTTTCACAAATTCCACTTTTGGCCTCCTCTCTGCCTGAAACGCACTTTAAGAGCATAACAAAGTGACAATGCATCTCTGGCCAGTAAAGTGCTGAAAGCTGCAGATATTCATGATAATGACATCAGACTGTGAAATCAACTGTCCTGAGCAACTTTTCTGAAGAAAATCTTTGAAACTATGTTTACTTTCACAAAATCCACTTTTGGCCTCCTCTCTGCCTGAAACGCACTTTAAGAGCATAAAAAAGTGACAATGCATCTCTGGCCAGTAAAGTGCTGAAAGCTGCAGATATTCATGATAATGACATCAGACTGTGAAATCAACTGTCCTGAGCAACTTTTCTGAAGAAAATCTTTGAAACTATGTTTACTTTCACAAAATCCACTTTTGGCCTCCTCTCTGCCTGAAACGCACTTTAAGAGCATAAAAAAGTGACAATGCATCTCTGGCCAGTAAAGTGCTGAAAGCTGCAGATATTCATGATAATGACATCAGACTGTGAAATCAACTGTCCTGAGCAACTTTTCTGAAGAAAATCTTTGAAACTATGTTTACTTTCACAAAATCCACTTTTGGCCTCCTCTCTGCCTGAAACGTTGTTTAAGAGCATAAAAAAGTGACAATGCATCTCTGGCCAGTAAAGTGCTGAAAGCTGCAGATATTCATGAAAATGACATCAGACTGTGAAATCAACTGTCCTGAGCCACTTTTCTGAAGAAAATCTTTGAAACTATGTTTACTTTCACAAAATCCACTTTTGGCCTCCTCTCTGCCTGAAACGCACTTTAAGAGCATAAAAAAGTGACAATGCATCTCTGGCCAGTAAAGTGCTGAAAGCTGCAGATATTCATGAAAATGACATCAGACTGTGAAATCAACTGTCCTGAGCAACTTTTCTGAAGAAAATCTTTGAAACTGTTTACTTTCACAAAATCCACTTTTGGCCTCCTCTCTGCCTGAAACGCACTTTAAGAGCATAAAAAAGTGACAATGCATCTCTGGCCAGTAAAGTGCTGAAAGCTGCAGATATTCATGAAAATGACATCAGACTGTGAAATCAACTGTCCTGAGCAACTTTTCTGAAGAAAATCTTTGAAACTATGTTTACTTTCACAAAATCCACTTTTGGCCTCCTCTCTGCCTGAAACGCACTTTAAGAGCATAAAAAAGTGACAATGCATCTCTGGCCAGTAAAGTGCTGAAAGCTGCAGATATTCATGATAATGACATCAGACTGTGAAATCAACTGTCCTGAGCAACTTTTCTGAAGAAAATCTTTGAAACTACGTTTACTTTCACAAAATCCACTTTTGGCCTCCTCTCTGCCTGAAACGCACTTTAAGAGCATAAAAAAGTGACAATGCATCTCTGGCCAGTAAAGTGCTGAAACCTGCAGATATTCATGATAATGACATCAGACTGTGAAATCAACTATCCTGAGCAACTTTTCTGAAGAAAATCTTTGAAACTATGTTTACTTTCACAAAATCCACTTTTGGCCTCCTCTCTGCCTGAAACGCACTTTAAGAGCATAAAAAATAGACAATGCATCTCTAGCCAGTAAAGTGCTGAAAGCTGCAGATATTCATGAAAATGACATCAGACTGTGAAATCAACTGTCCTGAGCAACTTTTCTGAAGAAAATCTTTGAAACTGTTTACTTTCACAAAATCCACTTTTGGCCTCCTCTCTGCCTGAAACGCACTTTAAGAGCATAAAAAAGTGACAATGCATCTCTGGCCAGTAAAGTGCTGAAAGCTGCAGATATTCATGAAAATGACATCAGACTGTGAAATCAACTGTCCTGAGCAACTTTTCTGAAGAAAATCTTTGAAACTGTTTACTTTCACAAAATCCACTTTTGGCCTCCTCTCTGCCTGAAACGCACTTTAAGAGCATAAAAAAGTGACAATGCATCTCTAGCCAGTAAAGTGCTGAAAGCTGCAGATATTCATGAAAATGACATCAGACTGTGAAATCAACTATCCTGAGCCACTTTTCTGAAGAAAATCTTTGAAACTGTTTACTTTCACAAAATCCACTTTTGGCCTCCTCTCTGCCTGAAACGCACTTTAAGAGCATAAAAAAGTGACAATGCATCTCTGGCCAGTAAAGTGCTGAAAGCTGCAGATATTCATGAAAATGACATCAGACTGTGAAATCAACTGTCCTGAGCCACTTTTCTGAAGAAAATCTTTGAAACTATGTTTACTTTCACAAAATCCACTTTTGGCCTCCTCTCTGCCTGAAACACACTTTAAGAGCATAAAAAAGTGACAATGCATCTCTGGCCAGTAAAGTGCTGAAAGCTGCAGATATTCATGATAATGACATCAGACTGTGAAATCAACTGTCCTGAGCAACTTTTCTGAAGAAAATCTTTGAAACTATGTTTACTTTCACAAAATCCACTTTTGGCCTCCTCTCTGCCTGAAACGCACTTTAAGAGCATAAAAAAGTGACAATGCATCTCTGGCCAGTAAAGTGCTGAAAGCTGCAGATATTCATGAAAATGACATCAGACTGTGAAATCAACTGTCCTGAGCCACTTTTCTGAAGAAAATCTTTGAAACTATGTTTACTTTCACAAAATCCACTTTTGGCCTCCTCTCTGCCTGAAACGTTGTTTAAGAGCATAAAAAAGTGACAATGCATCTCTGGCCAGTAAAGTGCTGAAAGCTGCAGATATTCATGATAATGACATCAGACTGTGAAATCAACTGTCCTGAGCAACTTTTCTGAAGAAAATCTTTGAAACTATGTTTACTTTCACAAAATCCACTTTTGGCCTCCTCTCTGCCTGAAACGCACTTTAAGAGCATACAAAAGTGACAATGCATCTCTGGCCAGTAAAGTGCTGAAAGCTGCAGATATTCATGATAATGACATCAGACTGTGAAATCAACTGTCCTGAGCAACTTTTCTGAAGAAAATCTTTGAAACTATGTTTACTTTCACAAAATCCACTTTTGGCCTCCTCTCTGCCTGAAACGCACTTTAAGAGCATAAAAAAGTGACAATGCATCTCTGGCCAGTAAAGTGCTGAAAGCTGCAGATATTCATGAAAATGACATCAGACTGTGAAATCAACTATCCTGAGCCACTTTTCTGAAGAAAATCTTTGAAACTGTTTACTTTCACAAAATCCACTTTTGGCCTCCTCTCTGCCTGAAACGCACTTTAAGAGCATAAAAAAGTGACAATGCATCTCTGGCCAGTAAAGTGCTGAAAGCTGCAGATATTCATGATAATGACATCAGACTGTGAAATCAACTGTCCTGAGCAACTTTTCTGAAGAAAATCTTTGAAACTATGTTTACTTTCACAAAATCCACTTTTGGCCTCCTCTCTGCCTGAAACGCACTTTAAGAGCATAAAAAAGTGACAATGCATCTCTGGCCAGTAAAGTGCTGAAAGCTGCAGATATTCATGATAATGACATCAGACTGTGAAATCAACTGTCCTGAGCAACTTTTCTGAAGAAAATCTTTGAAACTGTTTACTTTCACAAAATCCACTTTTGGCCTCCTCTTATGAAGGTAGATTTGTGTCTTTATTTTTCAAAAGCAAAAAACAGTTTCAAAAGGAAAAGAAAGTTTCAAAAGCAAAAATAAAAGTTTTAAAAGCAAAAAAAAAAGTTTTAAAAGCAAATATATAAACTGAGAATAATTTATTTGTTAAAAAAATAAAAGCTTTGGTTTTGAATCCAAAAGTTTTGAAACTAAAAGTTTTGAATCCAAAAGTTTTGAAACTAAAAGTTTTGAAACCAAAAGTTTTGAAGCCAAAAGCTGAGTTGGGTGTAGTGGGCGGGGCATACGCTGCTGAATGTATCAGGAGTTTCTATTGGTCCGTTTGACTTGCGTGATTTTTGGTTTGAGAATGTTGAACCAATATTGGATGGCAGGGGTTTGGGGGCCATTTTGAAGATGTTGTGAATTAAACTCATGTGAGGAGAAAACTCAGGTGAACAGACTTAGGTCGAGGCGTTTAGCTCAATTCAAGCAATAAGGTTTATTTGTAACAGAAGTATTATGTCCAGGCAGTAATACGTGCACGGACCTAAAGCAAAAGTAAACAAAAAGGTAAAGGCAAGCGGGGTATAGGTTCGCCCTCTGGACGCCTATTGGTCAAAGCAAAAGTTGCAGGCGGAGCTGTGTTTAGCTGTCAGCGTCCTGGATGGAGCTCTGGGCATCTCCGCCCACACTGGCTCACGTCCTGGGACCGCCTTCTCTGCATCATCAGTATGTATGCATGTTGAGGTAACAGCATATTGTTATGTTCGGCCGACTAGATAAGCTGGGCGCCAGATATGCTAGGGCGCCCTCTCTCTATCTCTAAGATGGAGCTGGCGGTTGAATCTGGTTCTCTGTGAGGCTCTGTGACATTTAACTGGGGCAAAAGCTATCCTTCGGAGTTCTAGTACTTTCTACTTTGTTCAGGCGAGTGCTAGAGTGCCCCGCCTGGAGTTTTTGACCTTCTTGCACTAGAACTCACATATCCGCATATAAGCTGTATTTAACATTGAATGAATGTATATTCTATTTACAAATCCCCCTTTTCACACCTGCTAGGTGTGAACTCTATGTTTTGGAACTATTCATTCAATGACTGTAACTCGATGTTTAGGTCCCTATCATCCGAATCGTCTGGATCGAAAGCTGGTGGGGTACTACGTCTAGTTCGGGTGTGTGTCTGATACTTGGTTTCTAATCCCCAAATCAGTAGGGCAACTAGTATGCCCATACCCACCCCCATTATAGTTTTCTTCCCACATCCCACCCCTTTCCAGGTGAAGCGCTGCCGACCTCAGTCGGCGGGGTTTGCATAAGGGTCCCCTAGAGAGCGTCTAGACTCTCGATGCATTTTCCAAATCAGTGCGAATTTCTCCCAGTGTTCTGGTTGGTACCGGTGCTGGGACACAGTGTGTCAGGTGGTGCCAAGGGGCGCCTGATTTGCCCTTGACCTGAACCGAGTGTGAAGTAACCTCCTTCACTTCGTACGGCCCAGTCCACCTGGGGTCAGTCCACTTGCGCTTGTGAACCTTGACCCTGACCCAATCACCTACTTGTATCTGCTTTCCAGCTGCCGCTGCTTCAGGTACTGCTCGAGTCCTCTCGATCTGTTTGGAGAGAGCTTCAGTAAGAGAAGTTAGGGCACTCATATAGTCAGACATTTCAATCTGCTGTACATCCAGAGGTGGCATATGACCTCCATCTCTGGGTGGACCTGGCATCGGCCGGCCAGTCATGATCTCGTGTGGGGAGAGATGTGTTTCTCCCCCTTTTCCGGACCTCATGGCCATAAGGGCCAGAGGCAGGGCCTCAACCCATGTTAATTTGGAGCCCGCGCAAACTTTGGCAATTTTGGCCTTAAGGGTCTGATTCGCTCGTTCCACCAGGCCCTGAGATTGCGGGTGATAGACTGACCCGAATCGGTGTGTGATTCCCAGAAATTGCTCTACCTGTGCGAGCATGGTGTTGCTAAAGTGTGATCCGTTATCGGAGCGGATGCATCTCGGTACTCCGTAACGGGGAATCAGTTCTGTCTGCAGCCACTTTACAACTGTCTGCGCGTCTTCTCTCTTGGTGGGAATTGCTTCCACCCATCTTGAAAATCTGTCTACCATTACCAAGATGTACCTCTTTCCCTGCACTCTGTTCTCTGGTCCCATATCTGTATAATCTATGCTGATGTCTTGGAAACAGGCGGAGGGCACGGGATAAGATCCCATCGGTGTCTTGAATGGTTTTCTTGAATTGTGATTGCCACAAATTTGACATTCATCGCAGAAGAGGAAAGATATCGCTTCCATGTGCGGATGCCACCATAGTTGTTTTAAATTGTCCAATGTCCGTTTCTTTCCCTCGTGTGTAGGTCCGTGGGCCCCTGGTAGGAGTGCTGCACACAGTTCTGCTGAGGCAACCACTCTGCCGTCGTGGGCTCTCCACAGACCTTCTTTGTCTTTTGAGGCTCCTTTTCGTGTCCATTCGGACCATTCATAAGGTCCTGCTTTCTTTTGATGATCTTTGATGTGTTCGATGGTAAGCTCAGGTGGGCCGGATGTTGGCTTCATAACCATTTGGCGAGGTGCGTAGCCTCCAGTTTTCTTGGCTGCTCTGTCTGCCGCGTCATTACCGGCGCTGATTCGTGATTTGATTGTGTCATGTCCTTTTCATTTCATGATGGCCACCCCCTTTGGTAGTTGGATTGCTTCTACCAGCCTTCTCATAGCTGCTTCGTGTTTTATGGGGTGGTCATTTGAAGTGGTGAAGTTCCGTCTTCGCCATACAGGGCCATCGATGTGGGCCGCTCCATGGGCGTAAGCTGAGTCTGTGAAGATATTTACAATTTTGTCCGTGCTCCACTTCAGAGCCTGAATCAGTGCTTCCACTTCCGCTAGTTGTGCTGAAGCGGGTTGTGGCAGTATCCCTGACTCCACTGTTTGGTGGGAGCCATCACTCTTCTGTTCCACCACTGCATAGGATGCAATGTTGCCTTCTTCTCCTTTGTAGCAGCAACCATCCGTGTAGAGCCAGGCTTCAGCTGTGAGGTGGGGAGTGTTCTGGAGATCCGATCTCAATTTGTTTTCTTGTACTGCAACTTCCTCGCACACATGTGGTTGTCCATCCGTGAAGTTAGCCGTCATATTTCTTGTGGCTGGCACAAAGGTGATGTGTGGCATGGTGCAAGCTTGTTGAATCTTTGTTTTCCTTGCGGCACTGAACGTGAATTCTTTACTCATCAGGAATGCCGCCACGCCATGATGCGTGTGTACTTCCAGTGGATGGCCCATGACAATATGAGAAGTTTTTTCAATTGCTTTTGCCACTGCTGCAACATACCTTGCGCAGGTGGATTGACCGTTTTCCACAGCGTCAAGTTTTGATGAATGATACATCAGTACCTCTCTTTCACCCCCCTTTTTCTGGAAGAGTACAGCATTGAGTAGGCTGTGTCTTTCAGAAACATCAAGGTGGAACGGTAGGGAGTAGTCTGGGGACATGAGTGCGGCGGCATGTGCAAGTGCTTGCTTCAAGCGGGTGAAAGCTGTTTCACCCTCTGCTGTCCATGTGAGGTTGGCAGTAAGATTTCTGGTGCCCACTTCCTTCAACATCTCTCTGAGAATGGTGGTGTGGTTGGTGTAGTCTGGGATATGGGCTCGTGAGTAGCCTGTTAAGCCCAGAAATGAGAGGAGAGCGGCAACAGTGAGCGGTTGGGGATGTTGTAAGATGGTGGCCCTGTGCGTGTGTGACAGGCCGATCCCGTCTGATGAAACATTGCGACCCAAAAACAACACTTGGCGTCTGGTGAACTGCACCTTTGAACGTTTGACCTTGTAGCCCTTTTCGGCCAATAGAGTGAGGAGTCGGACAGAGGAATCGAGGCA
Organism: Ophthalmolycus amberensis; assembly: GCA_024529925.1. Lineage (NCBI taxonomy): Eukaryota > Metazoa > Chordata > Actinopteri > Perciformes > Zoarcidae > Ophthalmolycus > Ophthalmolycus amberensis. The sequence goes on along the minus strand of JAFEUB010000207.1, from coordinate 43,995 downwards.
GAGAGCTGCTGACGTTGCTGCCAGAAGCAGATCATCAACATATTGAATCAGAATTACGCCTTCTGGGAGGGAGAGGTCAGCCAGATGAAGGCGTAAGTGGTGGTTGAATAGGCCTGGGGAGCACCTGTAGCCCTGGGGTAGGGAGGCATACGTATACTGCTGCTCATTAAATGTGAAGGCGAAGATAGGCTGAGAGTCTTTATGTAGTGGGACACTGAAGAAAGCGTTGGCCAGATCTACTACTGTGAAATGGGTGTGTGCAGGGCTCAAATTGCTGAGAGAGAGATGAGGATCTGGAACCGGATGACCTGTTGGAACTGTGATTTCGTTCACGGGGCGGAAATCCTGGACCATTCTCCAGCCTTTTCCTCCTGCCTTTGGAACCGGAAGTATGGGGGAGTTGAACTCTGATGAGGTGGGGTAGATGACTCCGGCTTGGAGCAGGCCTTTAATAGTCGGCCAAATTCCTTCCAGTTGTTCTTGTTTCAGGCGATATTGGGGCCTGTACACTGGAAGCTGTTGTGGGTCTGTGAATGTGACTTTGATGGGTTCCGTAGTCAGGCGGCCAACGTCATAGGCCCCTGAGGTCCACAACTTGTTCGGGACCTGAGCCAGACATGCAGTTGTAGCTGGATGGTCTGAACACGATTTGCCATGGTGACGAGGCAAAGGGAGGTGCTCCGGTAAAGTGTGTTCAACAGTGTCAGGGGCTGTCCATCTCCACATGGTCTCCTCCTTGGCTTTGAGCAGACCTTCAGTAGTGGTTGGTTCCCAAGTGAGAGTTAGTGCTCTCTTGATCATAGGCCCCAGACTTCTGGCCTCATGACCAAAACCAACAGCCAAAGTGACATGGGGTGATGAGTCCTCATCTAGCTGGTACCATGGGCGAAGGAAGGGAGATAGAATGACTCTTGATGCTACTCCTTCTTGGCCACAATAGATGTGTAGACACTGGATGGTGGGTCTAAGGTGAGACATGTTTTCATCCCAGTCTTCTGTGTAGGGGTCGTCGGGGTCTGGTGTGACATTTAGAGTGCAATGGACGTGGTCCAGGGGAGTTTTGTACGGGAAAAGCTGAGTGATTTTTGGTTTGAGAATGTTGAACCAATATTGGATGGCAGGGGTTTGGGGGCCATTTTGAAGACAGCGTAGCCAGTAAACCTCTTCGTCTGTGGGGGACACCGTCTCTGTAACGGGAGCAAGGGAGAGAATGCGTACTGGCATGGACAACGTACTAGTTGGTGGGTTGGACGAGACATGGACACCGTCTTGGTTCATCCAGATGATCAGATTGAGGCGAGTCATCAGATCGCGTCCTAGCAGGTTGACTGGGCAGTTTGGAGCAGAGAGAAAGCTGTGCATGAGGGTTGCATCTTGAAATGTGATGGGGAGAGGGGTGGTGTAAACTTGTCGAACTGGAGTGCCAGAGACTCCCACCACTGACACAAACCGGTCCGACAACGGCTGCGTAGTCATCACACTCGAATAGGTGGCTCCAGTGTCGACGAGGAAGATGTGATCCTGTCCATTTACTGAGCACCTGATTAGGGGTTCGCTGGTGAGGCCGAAATGTAGAGTGTGTGACGCCAGTGATTGAGGGGCGTGTCAATAGGGAGGACTGTTGTATCCTCCAGGCCATTGTTGTTGGCTACTGGCCTGGGTGACATGGGCCCCGCCTTGGGGACCATGTCCCTCGTCCCAAGGAGCCTGATGGGCCCCTTGCTGTGGTCCTTGTCCGTCATAGCCCCGTCCACCTCCTCCTCTGGAGTATTGTCCTCTTCCTCTCTGTGTTTGCTGCGGTGCTGACCTGCAGTCTCTTGCAAAGTGTCCTGGTTTCCCACAGTTGTAGCAGAAATAGGATGCTCCTCTTCCTCTGGCTCCTCCTCTTCCACCCCATTGGCCCTGAGGGACCCATGGGCGTGACTGTTCACTGCCTGTTGACAACATAGCCATTATGACCTCCAGTGGGTCAGAGGGAGTAGGTGCCGTTGGAGGTGGAGCCGGTGCAGGTTGGACTACCAGCTGTTGTTGCTGTTTAGCCTTAGATTTCGTGGCGGCCTCAGCCGCGTCGTGTTCTTTGAGTTGTTTCTTGAGTAGGGCCTTCTGCAGGGCCTTCATTTCTGTGTCGCTACCAGCCTCAGTTTGAATGTGCTTAGTGAGGTAATGTCGGAGCTGGCCATTCCACATGTCTTGTGTCATTTCTTCTAGGCCAACCACTTCATCCATGCACTGGCGAGGTCCATCAGGGAGGCCTCGTTTTACCATTGTGCGCCATAGTGCCACTGTGGTAATGCTTGCATCATGGGGCTCTCTGAAGGCCTGGCACCACACTCGTTCTGCTCTGGCCAGATACAGGGGCGGGGGCTCTGCCGGGGCCCAGATGAATGCTGTCACTGCGCCTTGGTTCACTGGAGTGGGGAACTTAGTTCTGAGCTCCTGCCACAACGCTGTACGATATCGATCAAAGGGGTCGGCATCTAGTGCCACACCAGCGCCTGCCCAGTGTAGGAGGACATTACACTGGGTTGGATCCAGACAGCGGGAGAGAAGTGCTCTCAGGTCGCCCACTGCTAGCTGGCGGCCAGCTGTCAAAGCTTCCGTGAGCTCGATCCACGGATCGGCTCCTGCATGGAGGGATGGAAGCTGTTGTACCATGCTGGTCATGTCTGCAAACCCAAAAGGCACAAATTGAACACGCAGTGGGTGCGCGAGAGTGGGGGCTGCTCTCAGGGGAAATTCACCGGCATCCCTTTCTTCTGTTTCTTCTTTGGGGGCCGTGCTCCGGGACCGAAGGTCATACTGGGGGCGGGGAGCTCCAGTCCTTGGCTTGAGGGCGGTGACTTTTCCGTGTAGAGTGCCCGTCACCTCATATGTTGACCGCTTCCCCAGTGCTCCTTGGTTGCTGGTCTCTCTGCCGTAGCCTATAGCTGAGGCTACAGTATGTTGTAGGTCTTCAGCCCCTTCTCGCACGACAGAGAGCTGCTCCACTGTAGTTGGACCGCTTGAGTCCCTTAGTGATGGCTGTCTTCTGCCTGCAGGGTCATAGTACAGGTTGTTTGTCACATAGGTCTCTTCTGAGTGCATGGGGCAAGATGTTGTGACAGCGAGTTCGTCGCGAAGTAGCTGAATGCACTCCTGATCGAGATCTCTCTGCCTCTTGTCGTCTCCTTCCTCCTCGTTGTATGGCTGGCCTCCCACTGCTCCTTGAAGATCCTCTTCGTGTTCCCTACTGGAGACTCCTGTCATAGCTCTTTCCAACATCTCCATCCTCTTCATCATGCCTCTCATTGCTCGCTCTGTTGAGGTGGAGTCCGTCTCGATGGTGCACCCTTTATCTAGTGCCATCTTGAATGCTCCTGTGAGCAGTCCTCCTTTTACTGTTCTCATCGGTGCTTGTATAAATGGATTGTTGGAGGAGTATGGGGGAGAAACTGGAGGGAGTGCTGGATACAGGCCAGTTGAGGGTGCCGAGTTTGTTGAGGGCGGGGGAGGGGCCGAGGCCAGAGATGCCTGGCCCGGTTCCTGTGCAGTCTTTTCTGGACCTACCGGGGCTTGTGTGGTAGGGGTGATGTCAAAGGGGTTGATGTTGAGTGGCAGATGGGGCCTGGTATTTTCTTTTCCGGATGGCATGTCCTCCTGCATCCGATCCGTCATGGCCGTTTCTAATGCCATCATTGCCACTCGATGTTCCTCTTCTCTGTCTTTACGGGCTTGCTTCAGGTTAGCGAACACACGTCGTTTGGTTTGACTGTTCTCTGCTGTTTGTGCGTAGGCCACTCGTTTTGTCAAATCCTGGGCAAAGAATCGAAGGTTGTTGACCGATGGAGGTAGTGGACTGGCCGCCTTCCACCATCCCTCCTCTTGCCATCGTTTCATGCAATTATCCCAATGTGTCTTGTCTCTTTTCCATGCAGCCTTGCCTGCTGTGTCTGTTAGTGATTTTTTCAATTTTGCACGCAGTACTCCTGAATAGCCACCAGGTGGAGCCACAGCTCCAGCCATGCCTTCTTGTGTTTTTTCTTCTTTTTCCAATTCAAATTTTCTGGATGCAGTACTCCCAAATGTCCACCAGATGGAGCCAAAGTAGTACCCCTGATGTCCACAAGAGGGAGCCAAAGCTTCTGTCAATTTTTCTCGACGCAGTACCCCTGATGTCCACCAGATGGAGCCAAAGTAGTACTCCCAATGTCCACAAGAGGGAGCCAAAGCTTCTGTCAAATTTTCTTCTGCCTTGCGACCTTGACTCCACTATCTCACCCTCCCTTCGGCTGCAGCTGTCTTTCTTATCTAAAATTTTCACTCCCTTGAAGCCAGAAGCCAGAAATCTAGGTGTAGTTATGGATTCAGACCTCAACCTGAACAGCCATATCAAGACAATAACAAAATCAGCCTATTATCACCTGAAGAATATATCAAGGATTAGAGGACTTATGTCTCAACAGGATTTGGAAAAACTTGTCCACGCATTTATCTTCAGCAGACTGGACTACTGTAACGGTGTGTTTACAGGTCTCTGTAAAAAGTCCGTCAGAAAGCTGCAGCTGATTCAGAACGCTGCAGCTCGAGTCCTCACTAAGACCAGGAGGGTGGATCACATCACTCCAGTTCTGAGGTCTTTGCACTGGCTTCCTGTCCAACAAAGAATTGACTTTAAAGTCCTGCTGTTGGTTTACAAAGCACTGAATGGTTTTGGGCCAAAATACATCTCTGATCTGCTGCTACCTTATGAACCATCCCGACCCCTCAGGTCATCTGGGACCGGTCTACTTACTGTTCCCAGAGTCAGAACTAAACATGGAGAAGCAGCGTTCAGTTTTTCTGCTCCACATATCTGGAACAAAGTCCCAGAAAGCTGCAGGTCTGCTGAGACCCTCAGCTCATTTAAATCAAGATTGAAGACTTTTCTGTTTGCTGCTGCCTTTAATTGAACCACATTCAATTAATATATTAATCAATTTCCTGCATTTCTGCATTTTACTACTGAATTTTATTTCTTACACTGTTTCTTTAATTGTTTTTAAATCTCCTTTTCTTTTGCCTTATGTTTTGATGCTTTTAATGGTTTTTATGTGAAGCACTTTGAATTACCTTGTTGTTGAAATGTGCTATACAAATAAACTTGCCTTGCCTTGCCTTGCGTCTCGTATCTGCATCATCTACACAAACGGGAGGTTACGTGACATGGAGGTAAGTTGACTGCTCTGTTTTGTCAAAATTATTGTAAATATAGCAGCACTTCACTTTGTTCTCATGTTGTTAGTGTCGTGGAGTCTCTTTTTAAGAACGACATGGAGGGCTGCTGTGTTGACATGGAGCCCCACTGTGGGCGAACGTTACATGCACCTGAGGCATCTATGTTAGCTAAGGTTAGCTACACATGTATGACACAATTTAAAACAAATCCTATGAGCTTGGTTCTCTCTGACCGAGGTAGGTACAGATGACGACACTGTATCTAAAAACGACATGCGTCTTATGACTACACTGGTCAGACACCGAAGAAAACTTTTACTACTTCTGCCACCTCTGCTTGAAACGTCCCTTATTTGTTCAAACGCACCACCTTGTGGCGGAAGCTGTGCAGTACACACACATACATGATAGTAGATAAATTGGCAATTATGAACGCAGGCTCTGGGAAAATACTTTAAATCAGTGTATTTTAGATCACATATATGCCTCGCATGGAAATTAACATGCATGTGCTACAACTCTATTATTTTTATTCATAGGTTCTTGTGTGCAATTGTAAATAAACCTATTAAATTAGTTGAATTGATTAACACAAACATATTAAGTTTTGGGTTCCTGCTAACAAGTACGAATCATGTAACAGTAAAAGGTACCCAAAATATTCAACATAAACACTATTGTAAGTAACATTATCAGTTGACCCCATACAAAGGCTTGTATCATTTGATACTTGATAATTAACAAAATTGTACCACTTGTGCCTTTATAATAAGCTCCAGAGAGTAAAATAGTGACACAAAACGCATTAAACTTACATTTAAACGTGTCTGTGTATTATGGAGGGGTTCTGTATATTTGTTAAATCATTCCATTGTTTAGTTTGTTGGCAATGACTGGCTTTTCTTGTTATACGTTATGACTATATGGTCTCTGTATTTATAATAATCCAGTGTGGTCATAATTCCCTTTTCTACAGAATGGAACCTCTTCCACAAAGAGCTGTTGTTCAGGTATGTTGACCTCTCTCCTCAAAATGTAATTCATCTGTATATACACATCTAAACATGTTTTGATACCACTGCTCTAATAAATTTCTATTTTGCTAAATTCCCTCTTACAGGAATCCATTAGCAGGCGGCTTTTATGCAGGGTCAGGGATCGGCTTTCTGCAGTAATCACAAGGGAGCCAATTGATTTTGATTACCTGCACATGGTTATCTCTCAGGAATTGCAGTTTCTTCGAGCAGCGGCAGTCTATATGGATATTCCTCAGTGTGTAGTAGATGGTTTACAAAATCTAAGTGAAGTGATCAAGTCTCACATTTCAAACAGCACTGTTGCTCCATTACTTGACAGTGTAGCTGTAGTTGAATGGAATGGTACTGTGGGTCGACCAAAATTTAGCATTAATACCCAAGTCCTTGAAAATCTTCTAAGCATGAACCTACCAATGACCACTCTGGCTACTGCCCATGGCATTTCAAGATCCACACTTTACAGGAGGATGAGGGAGCATAATCTCTCAGTCAGAAACACCTACTCTGATATATCAGACATTGTACTTGATCAAAAGGTGAGATCTATCAAAGCCAGAATGCCTGATGCAGGATATCGGCTTGTAAAAGGGTCTCTACTGGCTATGGGATATCGTGTCACATGGAGTAGACTGAAGCTGTCCATGCAGCGTGTCGATGCCGCTGGCATTATTTCAAGAATGGTCCAGTTGACATGCATTGCCAGACGGACATACTCTGTTCCAGCTCCATTGTCTCTTGTCCACATTGACACCAATCACAAGTTGATCAGGTATTGTTTTAAAATGAATTACCATACACATTTATTTTAATCAAGGATTTTATATCACTGTTATGTCAAATCTTCTGAAAATTTGAAGGTACAACATAGTGATTTTGGGGGGTATTGATGGCTTTTCCAGGAAGGTAAGCCTGCTCTGTTTTCTATAACTATTCTTTACATGATCACATCTTGTTTACATTATCAGTCTTGCTCAGAATATAACCCAAGTCATCTTTAAATCCTATTCCTGAACAGATTTTCTACCTTAATGCAGCTCGGAATAACAAAGCAGAGACTGCTCTAGGATTTTTCATGGATGGTGTGCAGAAGCATGGATGGCCATCAAGGCAAGGACCTTCTCTTTCATACCAGGCGTAAATAGTTTAGCCATCCAACCCTTGTCACACTACTCTGTTTGTCTCATTTAGAGTCCGAGCTGATCAAGGGGTGGAAAATGTGGACATTGCGAGATGCATGTTTACTGTGAGAGGAACCGGTCGTGGCAGCTTTATTGCTGGCAAAAGTGTCCACAACCAAAGGTAAAAATTGTATGTATTACTATAAATGTTTACATTATATAAAACATTAATATCAAATGTAGCCACTTCATCATGTCATTTGCTTCCAGAGTGGAACGCCTTTGGAGAGATGTTTGGAATGCTGTAACATCTCAGTACTACAACTTGCTTCACATCTTAGAGGAAGATGGCTTCATTGACCTTTCAAATGCGGTTCACCTCTTCTGTGTGGGGTACGTCTTCATTCCCCGTCTACAACAAGATCTGCAAAATTTTGTGGAGACCTGGAATTACCACCCCTTAAGCACAGAGGGAAACTTGTCCCCTAATCAGCTTTGGAGGATTGGAACGCTACAAGTACCTGTGCCAGAGCCAGATCTGCAGGAGGTACTGTGTGTACTATACATTTAGCACAACAAAGAAATGCAATTTAAAGTATGGTATTCATTAATTTGCTATATCACTCGAACCTAAATTAATAAATATTAACATTAGATCGTCTACAGTATGTGTATAAACGAGGCAATGGCTATATTCGTAATTAATGTATGTGTTTGGTCCATCTCAGATCCTGCAAGCAGAACACTTGCATGATGAGGAACCTGATCCAGAGCATGGGGTCACTGTAGCAGAGATGCCGTGCCCCTTGTCAGCTGAAGGTCTTGCTGCAGTGCAGCAAGTAAACCCCACCGTCGATTCCTCTTCTTTTGGACGGGACATCTATATGCATGTCCTTCAACTGGCCTCATTTTTTGGATGAAGTTTGATTGATATACTTGATGCACATCTCATGTGCTTATTCTAAAACAAGTATGCACTTTTAACTAATCACAAATAAAGCACAGTAAATAGATACTTATGTGTTTATTTTGCTCACTGACATTATAACAAGGTGGCATAAATAGCTGCAGTATAAAATGATTCTGGAACATTTTGTTTGTTTCACTAAAGAATAGAAAACATAAAGAATAAGCACAAGTGAAACACAACACAGAACCATGCTCTTGCCAACAACTATTTAACACATTTATCACACTATCAAATCCTGCACCATACTTAATGGCAGTTTGCAGGAGTGTTTTAAAAGATTCATAATCTTTAATGTGGGCTACTGGGAATGTGATGGTGTCTGTGCAAGCACTGACACTTGGGTAACACACAGTGTGGTTAGGCATGGCGTTCAGACACCAATGATCAAATTTCACTGTGAGTTTGAATGTTTGCCGATCTTCCAAAAGCAGATGTCTGTGAGCTTGACCAGTCATCCACTGCATGACTGAGGATACAGTCAAAGCCTCTCCTGCAGTGTCGCCATCAGTTTGTGCATCTTGAAGAGAAATACAAAGTGTAGACCAGAATAAATCTCTCCAGTCATTTTATATGCAAACAGTTAAATATGATGCTCATTAATGATAGCAACCCATGCTAATTTAAAGTGATTGTGGTTGATATCAAATGAGATAATAATTTCTGTAATTGGTTAGTCAGACTGGCGATGGCGGCTAGGCTATCAATAGCTATGCCCACGTTAATATAATTAAGCTTTAGGTACATCGACAAGGATGTTAGAGTGAGACAGAATTTAAATTTCCTGTACTGTCATCAAGGGACAGTGAAAGTGTGATAGTAGCCTCCGACTTTAGGAAACGTCAGTGCCGACTTGGCGCCTAACTTATCTTATGACTTGCGACCAGAGATGTCTTTAGCTAGCTAGTTAAGAGTTTTAAGGATTTAATGGCTCATTTCAACTTTAGCTTATCTTCATCAAGTTTAATACAAGACAGTAACATGGTTGTAACCTCGTCATCTGTACCTACCTCGGTCAGAGAGAACCAAGCTCATAGGATTTGTTTTAAATTGTGTCATACATGTGTAGCTAACCTTAGCTAACATAGATGCCTCAGGTGCATGTAACGTTCGCCCACAGTGGGGCTCCATGTCAAAACAGCAGCCCTCCATGTCGTTCTTAAAAAGAGACTCCACGACACTAACAACATGAGAACAAAGTGAAGTGCTGCTATATTTACAATAATTTTGACAAAACAGAGCAGTCAACTTACCTCCATGTCACGTAACCTCCCGTTTGTGTAGATGATGCAGATACGAGACGCAAGTCAAACGGACCAATAGAAACTCCTGATACATTCAGCAGCGTATGCCCCGCCCACTACACCCAACTCAGCTTTTGGCTTCAAAACTTTTGGTTTCAAAACTTTTAGTTTCAAAACTTTTGGATTCAAAACTTTTAGTTTCAAAACTTTTGGATTCAAAACTTTTAGTTTCAAAACTTTTGGATTCAAAACCAAAGCTTTCATTTTTTTAACAAATAAATTATTCTCAGTTTATATATTTGCTTTTAAAACTTTTTTTTTGCTTTTAAAAACTTTTATTTTTGCTTTTGAAACTTTCTTTTGCTTTTGAAACTGTTTTTTGCTTTTGAAAAATAAAGACACAAATCTACCTTCATAACCTCGCTCTCGTGCCCTTCCACCTTCGGCTGCAGTTCAGTGTCATTATTTTGGGTCGACTCGACCTCGCTCTCGTGCCCTTCCACCTTCGGCTGCAGTAGTTCAGTGTCATTATTTTGGGTCGACTCGACCTCGCTCTCGTGCCCTTCCACCTTCGGCTGCTGTTCAATGTCATTATTTCGGATCGACTCGACATGGTTTTCGTGCTCTTCCGCCTTTGGCTGCTGCTCAATGTCATTATTTTGGGTCGACTCGACATCGTTTTCGTTCTCTTCCGCCTTTGGCTGCTGCTCAATGTCATTATTTTGGGTCGACTCGACATGGTTTTCGTGCTCTTCCGCCTTTGGCTGCTGCTCAATGTCATTATTTTTTGGTCGACTCGACATGGTTTTCGTGCTCTTCCGCCTTTGGCTGCTGCTCAATGTCATTATTTTGGGTCGACTCAACATCGTTTTCGTGCTCTTCCGCCTTTGGCTGCTGCTCAATGTCATTATTTTGGGTCGACTCGACCTCGCTCTCGTGCCCTTCCACCTTCGGCTGCAGTAGTTCAGTGTCATTATTTTGGGTCGACTCGACCTCGCTCTCGTGCCCTTCCACCTTCGGCTGCTGTTCAATGTCATTATTTTGGGTCGACTCGACATCATTTTCGTGCTCTTCCGCCTTCGGCTGCTGCTCAATGTCATTATTTTGGGTCGACTCGACATGGTTTTCGTGCTCTTCCGCCTTTGGCTGCTGCTCAATGTCATTATTTTGGGTCGACTCGACATGGTTTTCGTGCTCTTCCGCCTTTGGCTGCTGCTCAATGTCATTATTTTGGGTCGACTCGACATGGTTTTCGTGCTCTTCCGCCTTTGGCTGCTGCTCAATGTCATTATTTTGGGTCGACTCGACATGGTTTTCGTGCTCTTCCGCCTTTGGCTGCTGCTCAATGTCATTATTTTGGGTCGACTCGACATCGTTTTCGTGCTCTTCCGCCTTTGGCTGCTGCTCAATGTCATTATTTTGGGTGACTCGACATCGTTTTCGTGCTCTTCCGTCTTTGGCTGCTGCTCAGTGTCATTGTTTTGGGTCGACTCGACCTCGCTCTCGTGCCCTTCCACCTTCGGCTGCAGTTCAGTGTCATTATTTTGGGTCGACTCGACCTCGCTCTCGTGCCCTTCCACCTTCGGCTGCAGTTCAGTGTCATTATTTTGGGTCGACTCGACATCGCTCTCGTGCCCTTCCACCTTTGGCTGCAGTAGTTCAGTGTCATTATTTTGGGTCGACTCGACCTCGCTCTCGTGCCCTTCCACCTTCGGCTGCAGTAGTTCAGTGTCATTATTTTGGGTCGACTCGACCTCGACTATCCTGAGCCACTTTTCTGAAGAAAATCTTTGAAACTATGTGGATTTCACAAAATCCACTTTTGGCCTCCTCTCTGCCTGAAACGCACTTTAAGAGCATAAAAAAGTGACAATGCATCTCTGCCAGTAAAGTGCTGAAAGTTGCAGATATTCATGAAAATGACATCAGACTGTGAAATCAACTATCCTGAGCCACTTTTCTGAAGAAAATCTTTGAAACTATGTGGATTTCACAAAATCCACTTTTGGCCTCCTCTCTGCCTGAAACGCACTTTAAGAGCATAAAAAATTGAAAATGCCAGTAAAGTGCTGAAAGTTGCAGATATTCATGAAAATGACATCAGACTGTGAAATCAACTATCCTGAGCCACTTTTCTGAAGAAAATCTTTGAAACTATGTTTACTTTCACAAAATCCACTTTTGGCCTCCTCTCTGCCTGAAACGCACTTTAAGAGCATAAAAAAGTGAAAATGCCAGTAAAGTGCTGAAAGTTGCAGATATTCATGAAAATGACATCAGACTGTGAAATCAACTATCCTGAGCCACTTTTCTGAAGAAAATCTTTGAAACTATGTGGACTTTCACAAAATCCACTTTTGGCCTCCTCTCTGCCTGAAACGCACTTTAAGAGCATAAAAAATTGAAAATGCCAGTAAAGTGCTGAAAGTTGCAGATATTCATGAAAATGACATCAGACTGTGAAATCAACTATCCTGAGCCACTTTTCTGAAGAAAATCTTTGAAACTATGTTACTTTCACAAAATCCACTTTTGGCCTCCTCTCTGCCTGAAACGCACTTTAAGAGCATAAAAATTGAAAATGCCAGTAAAGTGCTGAAAGTTGCAGATATTCATGAAAATGACATCAGACTGTGAAATCAACTATCCTGAGCCACTTTTCTGAAGAAAATCTTTGAAACTATGTTATTTCACAAAATCCACTTTTGGCCTCCTCTCTGCCTGAAACGCACTTTAAGAGCATAAAAAAGTTGAAAATGCCAGTAAAGTGCTGAAAGTTGCAGATATTCATGAAAATGACATCAGACTGTGAAATCAACTATCCTGAGCCACTTTTCTGAAGAAAATCTTTGAAACTATGTTTACTTTCACAAAATCCACTTTTGGCCTCCTCTCTGCCTGAAACGCACTTTAAGAGCATAAAAAATTGAAAATGCCAGTAAAGTGCTGAAAGTTGCAGATATTCATGAAAATGACATCAGACTGTGAAATCAACTATCCTGAGCCACTTTTCTGAAGAAAATCTTTGAAACTATTTTACTTTCACAAAATCCACTTTGGCCTCCTCTCTGCCTGAAACGCACTTTAAGAGCATAAAAAAATTGAAAATGCCAGTAAAAGTGCTGAAAGTTGCAGATATTCATGAAAATGACATCAGACTGTGAAATCAACTATCCTGAGCCACTTTTCTGAAGAAAATCTTTGAAACTATGTTTATTTCACAAAATCCACTTTTGGCCTCCTCTCTGCCTGAAACGCACTTTAAGAGCATAAAAAATTGAAAATGCCAGTAAAGTGCTGAAAGTTGCAGATATTCATGAAAATGACATCAGACTGTGAAATCAACTATCCTGAGCCACTTTTCTGAAGAAAATCTTTGAAACTATGTGGATTTCACAAAATCCACTTTTGGCCTCCTCTCTGCCTGAAACGCACTTTAAGAGCATAAAAAAAAATGATGCCAGTAAAGTGCTGAAAGTTGCAGATATTCATGAAAATGACATCAGACTGTGAAATCAACTATCCTGAGCCACTTTTCTGAAGAAAATCTTTGAAACTGTTTACTTTCACAAAATCCACTTTTGGCCTCCTCTCTGCCTGAAACGCACTTTAAGAGCATAAAAAAATTGAAAATGCCAGTAAAGTGCTGAAAGTTGCAGATATTCATGAAAATGACATCAGACTGTGAAATCAACTATCCTGAGCCACTTTCTGAAGAAAATCTTTGAAACTATGTGGATTTCACAAAATCCACTTTTGGCCTCCTCTCTGCCTGAAACGCACTTTAAGAGCATAAAAAATTGAAAATGCCAGTAAAGTGCTGAAAGTTGCAGATATTCATGAAAATGACATCAGACTGTGAAATCAACTATCCTGAGCCACTTTTCTGAAGAAAATCTTTGAAACTATGTGGATTTCACAAAATCCACTTTTGGCCTCCTCTCTGCCTGAAACGCACTTTAAGAGCATAAAAAATTGAAAATGCCAGTAAAGTGCTGAAAGTTGCAGATATTCATGAAAATGACATCAGACTGTGAAATCAACTATCCTGAGCCACTTTTCTGAAGAAAATCTTTGAAACTATGTGGATTTCACAAAATCCACTTTTGGCCTCCTCTCTGCCTGAAACGCACTTTAAGAGCATAAAAAATTGAAAATGCCAGTAAAGTGCTGAAAGTTGCAGATATTCATGAAAATGACATCAGACTGTGAAATCAACTATCCTGAGCCACTTTTCTGAAGAAAATCTTTGAAACTATGTGGATTTCACAAAATCCACTTTTGGCCTCCTCTCTGCCTGAAACGCACTTTAAGAGCATAAAAAATTGAAAATGCCAGTAAAGTGCTGAAAGTTGCAGATATTCATGAAAATGACATCAGACTGTGAAATCAACTATCCTGAGCCACTTTTCTGAAGAAAATCTTTGAAACTATGTGGATTTCACAAAATCCACTTTTGGCCTCCTCTCTGCCTGAAACGCACTTTAAGAGCATAAAAATTGAAAATGCCAGTAAAGTGCTGAAAGTTGCAGATATTCATGAAAATGACATCAGACTGTGAAATCAACTATCCTGAGCCACTTTTCTGAAGAAAATCTTTGAAACTATGTGGATTTCACAAAATCCACTTTTGGCCTCCTCTCTGCCTGAAACGCACTTTAAGAGCATAAAAAATTGAAAATGCCAGTAAAGTGCTGAAAGTTGCAGATATTCATGAAAATGACATCAGACTGTGAAATCAACTATCCTGAGCCACTTTTCTGAAGAAAATCTTTGAAACTATGTGGATTTCACAAAATCCACTTTTGGCCTCCTCTCTGCCTGAAACGCACTTTAAGAGCATAAAAAATTGAAAATGCCAGTAAAGTGCTGAAAGTTGCAGATATTCATGAAAATGACATCAGACTGTGAAATCAACTATCCTGAGCCACTTTTCTGAAGAAAATCTTTGAAACTATGTGGATTTCACAAAATCCACTTTTGGCCTCCTCTCTGCCTGAAACGCACTTTAAGAGCATAAAAAATTGAAAATGCCAGTAAAGTGCTGAAAGTTGCAGATATTCATGAAAATGACATCAGACTGTGAAATCAACTATCCTGAGCCACTTTTCTGAAGAAAATCTTTGAAACTATGTGGATTTCACAAAATCCACTTTTGGCCTCCTCTCTGCCTGAAACGCACTTTAAGAGCATAAAAATTGAAAATGCCAGTAAAGTGCTGAAAGTTGCAGATATTCATGAAAATGACATCAGACTGTGAAATCAACTATCCTGAGCCACTTTTCTGAAGAAAATCTTTGAAACTATGTGGATTTCACAAAATCCACTTTTGGCCTCCTCTCTGCCTGAAACGCACTTTAAGAGCATAAAAAATTGAAAATGCCAGTAAAGTGCTGAAAGTTGCAGATATTCATGAAAATGACATCAGACTGTGAAATCAACTATCCTGAGCCACTTTTCTGAAGAAAATCTTTGAAACTATGTGGATTTCACAAAATCCACTTTTGGCCTCCTCTCTGCCTGAAACGCACTTTAAGAGCATAAAAATTGAAAATGCCAGTAAAGTGCTGAAAGTTGCAGATATTCATGAAAATGACATCAGACTGTGAAATCAACTATCCTGAGCCACTTTTCTGAAGAAAATCTTTGAAACTATGTGGATTTCACAAAATCCACTTTTGGCCTCCTCTCTGCCTGAAACGCACTTTAAGAGCATAAAAAATTGAAAATGCCAGTAAAGTGCTGAAAGTTGCAGATATTCATGAAAATGACATCAGACTGTGAAATCAACTATCCTGAGCCACTTTTCTGAAGAAAATCTTTGAAACTATGTGGATTTCACAAAATCCACTTTTGGCCTCCTCTCTGCCTGAAACGCACTTTAAGAGCATAAAAAATTGAAAATGCCAGTAAAGTGCTGAAAGTTGCAGATATTCATGAAAATGACATCAGACTGTGAAATCAACTATCCTGAGCCACTTTTCTGAAGAAAATCTTTGAAACTATGTGGATTTCACAAAATCCACTTTTGGCCTCCTCTCTGCCTGAAACGCACTTTAAGAGCATAAAAAATTGAAAATGCCAGTAAAGTGCTGAAAGTTGCAGATATTCATGAAAATGACATCAGACTGTGAAATCAACTATCCTGAGCCACTTTTCTGAAGAAAATCTTTGAAACTATGTGGATTTCACAAAATCCACTTTTGGCCTCCTCTCTGCCTGAAACGCACTTTAAGAGCATAAAAAATTGAAAATGCCAGTAAAGTGCTGAAAGTTGCAGATATTCATGAAAATGACATCAGACTGTGAAATCAACTATCCTGAGCCACTTTTCTGAAGAAAATCTTTGAAACTATGTGGATTTCACAAAATCCACTTTTGGCCTCCTCTCTGCCTGAAACGCACTTTAAGAGCATAAAAAATTGAAAATGCCAGTAAAGTGCTGAAAGTTGCAGATATTCATGAAAATGACATCAGACTGTGAAATCAACTATCCTGAGCCACTTTTCTGAAGAAAATCTTTGAAACTATGTGGATTTCACAAAATCCACTTTTGGCCTCCTCTCTGCCTGAAACGCACTTTAAGAGCATAAAAATTGAAAATGCCAGTAAAGTGCTGAAAGTTGCAGATATTCATGAAAATGACATCAGACTGTGAAATCAACTATCCTGAGCCACTTTTCTGAAGAAAATCTTTGAAACTATGTGGATTTCACAAAATCCACTTTTGGCCTCCTCTCTGCCTGAAACGCACTTTAAGAGCATAAAAAATTGAAAATGCCAGTAAAGTGCTGAAAGTTGCAGATATTCATGAAAATGACATCAGACTGTGAAATCAACTATCCTGAGCCACTTTTCTGAAGAAAATCTTTGAAACTATGTGGATTTCACAAAATCCACTTTTGGCCTCCTCTCTGCCTGAAACGCACTTTAAGAGCATAAAAAATTGAAAATGCCAGTAAAGTGCTGAAAGTTGCAGATATTCATGAAAATGACATCAGACTGTGAAATCAACTATCCTGAGCCACTTTTCTGAAGAAAATCTTTGAAACTATGTGGATTTCACAAAATCCACTTTTGGCCTCCTCTCTGCCTGAAACGCACTTTAAGAGCATAAAAATTGAAAATGCCAGTAAAGTGCTGAAAGTTGCAGATATTCATGAAAATGACATCAGACTGTGAAATCAACTATCCTGAGCCACTTTTCTGAAGAAAATCTTTGAAACTATGTGGATTTCACAAAATCCACTTTTGGCCTCCTCTCTGCCTGAAACGCACTTTAAGAGCATAAAAAATTGAAAATGCCAGTAAAGTGCTGAAAGTTGCAGATATTCATGAAAATGACATCAGACTGTGAAATCAACTATCCTGAGCCACTTTTCTGAAGAAAATCTTTGAAACTATGTGGATTTCACAAAATCCACTTTTGGCCTCCTCTCTGCCTGAAACGCACTTTAAGAGCATAAAAAATTGAAAATGCCAGTAAAGTGCTGAAAGTTGCAGATATTCATGAAAATGACATCAGACTGTGAAATCAACTATCCTGAGCCACTTTTCTGAAGAAAATCTTTGAAACTATGTGGATTTCACAAAATCCACTTTTGGCCTCCTCTCTGCCTGAAACGCACTTTAAGAGCATAAAAAATTGAAAATGCCAGTAAAGTGCTGAAAGTTGCAGATATTCATGAAAATGACATCAGACTGTGAAATCAACTATCCTGAGCCACTTTTCTGAAGAAAATCTTTGAAACTATGTGGATTTCACAAAATCCACTTTTGGCCTCCTCTCTGCCTGAAACGCACTTTAAGAGCATAAAAAATTGAAAATGCCAGTAAAGTGCTGAAAGTTGCAGATATTCATGAAAATGACATCAGACTGTGAAATCAACTATCCTGAGCCACTTTTCTGAAGAAAATCTTTGAAACTATGTGGATTTCACAAAATCCACTTTTGGCCTCCTCTCTGCCTGAAACGCACTTTAAGAGCATAAAAAATTGAAAATGCCAGTAAAGTGCTGAAAGTTGCAGATATTCATGAAAATGACATCAGACTGTGAAATCAACTATCCTGAGCCACTTTTCTGAAGAAAATCTTTGAAACTATGTGGATTTCACAAAATCCACTTTTGGCCTCCTCTCTGCCTGAAACGCACTTTAAGAGCATAAAAAATTGAAAATGCCAGTAAAGTGCTGAAAGTTGCAGATATTCATGAAAATGACATCAGACTGTGAAATCAACTATCCTGAGCCACTTTTCTGAAGAAAATCTTTGAAACTATGTGGATTTCACAAAATCCACTTTTGGCCTCCTCTCTGCCTGAAACGCACTTTAAGAGCATAAAAAATTGAAAATGCCAGTAAAGTGCTGAAAGTTGCAGATATTCATGAAAATGACATCAGACTGTGAAATCAACTATCCTGAGCCACTTTTCTGAAGAAAATCTTTGAAACTATGTGGATTTCACAAAATCCACTTTTGGCCTCCTCTCTGCCTGAAACGCACTTTAAGAGCATAAAAAATTGAAAATGCCAGTAAAGTGCTGAAAGTTGCAGATATTCATGAAAATGACATCAGACTGTGAAATCAACTATCCTGAGCCACTTTTCTGAAGAAAATCTTTGAAACTATGTGGATTTCACAAAATCCACTTTTGGCCTCCTCTCTGCCTGAAACGCACTTTAAGAGCATAAAAAATTGAAAATGCCAGTAAAGTGCTGAAAGTTGCAGATATTCATGAAAATGACATCAGACTGTGAAATCAACTATCCTGAGCCACTTTTCTGAAGAAAATCTTTGAAACTATGTGGATTTCACAAAATCCACTTTTGGCCTCCTCTCTGCCTGAAACGCACTTTAAGAGCATAAAAAATTGAAAATGCCAGTAAAGTGCTGAAAGTTGCAGATATTCATGAAAATGACATCAGACTGTGAAATCAACTATCCTGAGCCACTTTTCTGAAGAAAATCTTTGAAACTATGTGGATTTCACAAAATCCACTTTTGGCCTCCTCTCTGCCTGAAACGCACTTTAAGAGCATAAAAAATTGAAAATGCCAGTAAAGTGCTGAAAGTTGCAGATATTCATGAAAATGACATCAGACTGTGAAATCAACTATCCTGAGCCACTTTTCTGAAGAAAATCTTTGAAACTATGTGGATTTCACAAAATCCACTTTTGGCCTCCTCTCTGCCTGAAACGCACTTTAAGAGCATAAAAAATTGAAAATGCCAGTAAAGTGCTGAAAGTTGCAGATATTCATGAAAATGACATCAGACTGTGAAATCAACTATCCTGAGCCACTTTTCTGAAGAAAATCTTTGAAACTATGTGGATTTCACAAAATCCACTTTTGGCCTCCTCTCTGCCTGAAACGCACTTTAAGAGCATAAAAAATTGAAAATGCCAGTAAAGTGCTGAAAGTTGCAGATATTCATGAAAATGACATCAGACTGTGAAATCAACTATCCTGAGCCACTTTTCTGAAGAAAATCTTTGAAACTATGTGGATTTCACAAAATCCACTTTTGGCCTCCTCTCTGCCTGAAACGCACTTTAAGAGCATAAAAATTGAAAATGCCAGTAAAGTGCTGAAAGTTGCAGATATTCATGAAAATGACATCAGACTGTGAAATCAACTATCCTGAGCCACTTTTCTGAAGAAAATCTTTGAAACTATGTGGATTTCACAAAATCCACTTTTGGCCTCCTCTCTGCCTGAAACGCACTTTAAGAGCATAAAAAATTGAAAATGCCAGTAAAGTGCTGAAAGTTGCAGATATTCATGAAAATGACATCAGACTGTGAAATCAACTATCCTGAGCCACTTTTCTGAAGAAAATCTTTGAAACTATGTGGATTTCACAAAATCCACTTTTGGCCTCCTCTCTGCCTGAAACGCACTTTAAGAGCATAAAAATTGAAAATGCCAGTAAAGTGCTGAAAGTTGCAGATATTCATGAAAATGACATCAGACTGTGAAATCAACTATCCTGAGCCACTTTTCTGAAGAAAATCTTTGAAACTATGTGGATTTCACAAAATCCACTTTTGGCCTCCTCTCTGCCTGAAACGCACTTTAAGAGCATAAAAAATTGAAAATGCCAGTAAAGTGCTGAAAGTTGCAGATATTCATGAAAATGACATCAGACTGTGAAATCAACTATCCTGAGCCACTTTTCTGAAGAAAATCTTTGAAACTATGTGGATTTCACAAAATCCACTTTTGGCCTCCTCTCTGCCTGAAACGCACTTTAAGAGCATAAAAATTGAAAATGCCAGTAAAGTGCTGAAAGTTGCAGATATTCATGAAAATGACATCAGACTGTGAAATCAACTATCCTGAGCCACTTTTCTGAAGAAAATCTTTGAAACTATGTGGATTTCACAAAATCCACTTTTGGCCTCCTCTCTGCCTGAAACGCACTTTAAGAGCATAAAAAATTGAAAATGCCAGTAAAGTGCTGAAAGTTGCAGATATTCATGAAAATGACATCAGACTGTGAAATCAACTATCCTGAGCCACTTTTCTGAAGAAAATCTTTGAAACTATGTGGATTTCACAAAATCCACTTTTGGCCTCCTCTCTGCCTGAAACGCACTTTAAGAGCATAAAAAATTGAAAATGCCAGTAAAGTGCTGAAAGTTGCAGATATTCATGAAAATGACATCAGACTGTGAAATCAACTATCCTGAGCCACTTTTCTGAAGAAAATCTTTGAAACTATGTGGATTTCACAAAATCCACTTTTGGCCTCCTCTCTGCCTGAAACGCACTTTAAGAGCATAAAAAATTGAAAATGCCAGTAAAGTGCTGAAAGTTGCAGATATTCATGAAAATGACATCAGACTGTGAAATCAACTATCCTGAGCCACTTTTCTGAAGAAAATCTTTGAAACTATGTGGATTTCACAAAATCCACTTTTGGCCTCCTCTCTGCCTGAAACGCACTTTAAGAGCATAAAAAATTGAAAATGCCAGTAAAGTGCTGAAAGTTGCAGATATTCATGAAAATGACATCAGACTGTGAAATCAACTATCCTGAGCCACTTTTCTGAAGAAAATCTTTGAAACTATGTGGATTTCACAAAATCCACTTTTGGCCTCCTCTCTGCCTGAAACGCACTTTAAGAGCATAAAAAATTGAAAATGCCAGTAAAGTGCTGAAAGTTGCAGATATTCATGAAAATGACATCAGACTGTGAAATCAACTATCCTGAGCCACTTTTCTGAAGAAAATCTTTGAAACTATGTGGATTTCACAAAATCCACTTTTGGCCTCCTCTCTGCCTGAAACGCACTTTAAGAGCATAAAAAATTGAAAATGCCAGTAAAGTGCTGAAAGTTGCAGATATTCATGAAAATGACATCAGACTGTGAAATCAACTATCCTGAGCCACTTTTCTGAAGAAAATCTTTGAAACTATGTGGATTTCACAAAATCCACTTTTGGCCTCCTCTCTGCCTGAAACGCACTTTAAGAGCATAAAAAATTGAAAATGCCAGTAAAGTGCTGAAAGTTGCAGATATTCATGAAAATGACATCAGACTGTGAAATCAACTATCCTGAGCCACTTTTCTGAAGAAAATCTTTGAAACTATGTGGATTTCACAAAATCCACTTTTGGCCTCCTCTCTGCCTGAAACGCACTTTAAGAGCATAAAAAATTGAAAATGCCAGTAAAGTGCTGAAAGTTGCAGATATTCATGAAAATGACATCAGACTGTGAAATCAACTATCCTGAGCCACTTTTCTGAAGAAAATCTTTGAAACTATGTGGATTTCACAAAATCCACTTTTGGCCTCCTCTCTGCCTGAAACGCACTTTAAGAGCATAAAAAATTGAAAATGCCAGTAAAGTGCTGAAAGTTGCAGATATTCATGAAAATGACATCAGACTGTGAAATCAACTATCCTGAGCCACTTTTCTGAAGAAAATCTTTGAAACTATGTGGATTTCACAAAATCCACTTTTGGCCTCCTCTCTGCCTGAAACGCACTTTAAGAGCATAAAAAATTGAAAATGCCAGTAAAGTGCTGAAAGTTGCAGATATTCATGAAAATGACATCAGACTGTGAAATCAACTATCCTGAGCCACTTTTCTGAAGAAAATCTTTGAAACTATGTGGATTTCACAAAATCCACTTTTGGCCTCCTCTCTGCCTGAAACGCACTTTAAGAGCATAAAAATTGAAAATGCCAGTAAAGTGCTGAAAGTTGCAGATATTCATGAAAATGACATCAGACTGTGAAATCAACTATCCTGAGCCACTTTTCTGAAGAAAATCTTTGAAACTATGTGGATTTCACAAAATCCACTTTTGGCCTCCTCTCTGCCTGAAACGCACTTTAAGAGCATAAAAAATTGAAAATGCCAGTAAAGTGCTGAAAGTTGCAGATATTCATGAAAATGACATCAGACTGTGAAATCAACTATCCTGAGCCACTTTTCTGAAGAAAATCTTTGAAACTATGTGGATTTCACAAAATCCACTTTTGGCCTCCTCTCTGCCTGAAACGCACTTTAAGAGCATAAAAAATTGAAAATGCCAGTAAAGTGCTGAAAGTTGCAGATATTCATGAAAATGACATCAGACTGTGAAATCAACTATCCTGAGCCACTTTTCTGAAGAAAATCTTTGAAACTATGTGGATTTCACAAAATCCACTTTTGGCCTCCTCTCTGCCTGAAACGCACTTTAAGAGCATAAAAAATTGAAAATGCCAGTAAAGTGCTGAAAGTTGCAGATATTCATGAAAATGACATCAGACTGTGAAATCAACTATCCTGAGCCACTTTTCTGAAGAAAATCTTTGAAACTATGTGGATTTCACAAAATCCACTTTTGGCCTCCTCTCTGCCTGAAACGCACTTTAAGAGCATAAAAAATTGAAAATGCCAGTAAAGTGCTGAAAGTTGCAGATATTCATGAAAATGACATCAGACTGTGAAATCAACTATCCTGAGCCACTTTTCTGAAGAAAATCTTTGAAACTATGTGGATTTCACAAAATCCACTTTTGGCCTCCTCTCTGCCTGAAACGCACTTTAAGAGCATAAAAAATTGAAAATGCCAGTAAAGTGCTGAAAGTTGCAGATATTCATGAAAATGACATCAGACTGTGAAATCAACTATCCTGAGCCACTTTTCTGAAGAAAATCTTTGAAACTATGTGGATTTCACAAAATCCACTTTTGGCCTCCTCTCTGCCTGAAACGCACTTTAAGAGCATAAAAATTGAAAATGCCAGTAAAGTGCTGAAAGTTGCAGATATTCATGAAAATGACATCAGACTGTGAAATCAACTATCCTGAGCCACTTTTCTGAAGAAAATCTTTGAAACTATGTGGATTTCACAAAATCCACTTTTGGCCTCCTCTCTGCCTGAAACGCACTTTAAGAGCATAAAAAATTGAAAATGCCAGTAAAGTGCTGAAAGTTGCAGATATTCATGAAAATGACATCAGACTGTGAAATCAACTATCCTGAGCCACTTTTCTGAAGAAAATCTTTGAAACTATGTGGATTTCACAAAATCCACTTTTGGCCTCCTCTCTGCCTGAAACGCACTTTAAGAGCATAAAAAATTGAAAATGCCAGTAAAGTGCTGAAAGTTGCAGATATTCATGAAAATGACATCAGACTGTGAAATCAACTATCCTGAGCCACTTTTCTGAAGAAAATCTTTGAAACTATGTGGATTTCACAAAATCCACTTTTGGCCTCCTCTCTGCCTGAAACGCACTTTAAGAGCATAAAAAATTGAAAATGCCAGTAAAGTGCTGAAAGTTGCAGATATTCATGAAAATGACATCAGACTGTGAAATCAACTATCCTGAGCCACTTTTCTGAAGAAAATCTTTGAAACTATGTGGATTTCACAAAATCCACTTTTGGCCTCCTCTCTGCCTGAAACGCACTTTAAGAGCATAAAAAATTGAAAATGCCAGTAAAGTGCTGAAAGTTGCAGATATTCATGAAAATGACATCAGACTGTGAAATCAACTATCCTGAGCCACTTTTCTGAAGAAAATCTTTGAAACTATGTGGATTTCACAAAATCCACTTTTGGCCTCCTCTCTGCCTGAAACGCACTTTAAGAGCATAAAAAATTGAAAATGCCAGTAAAGTGCTGAAAGTTGCAGATATTCATGAAAATGACATCAGACTGTGAAATCAACTATCCTGAGCCACTTTTCTGAAGAAAATCTTTGAAACTATGTGGATTTCACAAAATCCACTTTTGGCCTCCTCTCTGCCTGAAACGCACTTTAAGAGCATAAAAAATTGAAAATGCCAGTAAAGTGCTGAAAGTTGCAGATATTCATGAAAATGACATCAGACTGTGAAATCAACTATCCTGAGCCACTTTTCTGAAGAAAATCTTTGAAACTATGTGGATTTCACAAAATCCACTTTTGGCCTCCTCTCTGCCTGAAACGCACTTTAAGAGCATAAAAAATTGAAAATGCCAGTAAAGTGCTGAAAGTTGCAGATATTCATGAAAATGACATCAGACTGTGAAATCAACTATCCTGAGCCACTTTTCTGAAGAAAATCTTTGAAACTATGTGGATTTCACAAAATCCACTTTTGGCCTCCTCTCTGCCTGAAACGCACTTTAAGAGCATAAAAAATTGAAAATGCCAGTAAAGTGCTGAAAGTTGCAGATATTCATGAAAATGACATCAGACTGTGAAATCAACTATCCTGAGCCACTTTTCTGAAGAAAATCTTTGAAACTATGTGGATTTCACAAAATCCACTTTTGGCCTCCTCTCTGCCTGAAACGCACTTTAAGAGCATAAAAAATTGAAAATGCCAGTAAAGTGCTGAAAGTTGCAGATATTCATGAAAATGACATCAGACTGTGAAATCAACTATCCTGAGCCACTTTTCTGAAGAAAATCTTTGAAACTATGTGGATTTCACAAAATCCACTTTTGGCCTCCTCTCTGCCTGAAACGCACTTTAAGAGCATAAAAATTGAAAATGCCAGTAAAGTGCTGAAAGTTGCAGATATTCATGAAAATGACATCAGACTGTGAAATCAACTATCCTGAGCCACTTTTCTGAAGAAAATCTTTGAAACTATGTGGATTTCACAAAATCCACTTTTGGCCTCCTCTCTGCCTGAAACGCACTTTAAGAGCATAAAAAATTGAAAATGCCAGTAAAGTGCTGAAAGTTGCAGATATTCATGAAAATGACATCAGACTGTGAAATCAACTATCCTGAGCCACTTTTCTGAAGAAAATCTTTGAAACTATGTGGATTTCACAAAATCCACTTTTGGCCTCCTCTCTGCCTGAAACGCACTTTAAGAGCATAAAAAATTGAAAATGCCAGTAAAGTGCTGAAAGTTGCAGATATTCATGAAAATGACATCAGACTGTGAAATCAACTATCCTGAGCCACTTTTCTGAAGAAAATCTTTGAAACTATGTGGATTTCACAAAATCCACTTTTGGCCTCCTCTCTGCCTGAAACGCACTTTAAGAGCATAAAAATTGAAAATGCCAGTAAAGTGCTGAAAGTTGCAGATATTCATGAAAATGACATCAGACTGTGAAATCAACTATCCTGAGCCACTTTTCTGAAGAAAATCTTTGAAACTATGTGGATTTCACAAAATCCACTTTTGGCCTCCTCTCTGCCTGAAACGCACTTTAAGAGCATAAAAAATTGAAAATGCCAGTAAAGTGCTGAAAGTTGCAGATATTCATGAAAATGACATCAGACTGTGAAATCAACTATCCTGAGCCACTTTTCTGAAGAAAATCTTTGAAACTATGTGGATTTCACAAAATCCACTTTTGGCCTCCTCTCTGCCTGAAACGCACTTTAAGAGCATAAAAAATTGAAAATGCCAGTAAAGTGCTGAAAGTTGCAGATATTCATGAAAATGACATCAGACTGTGAAATCAACTATCCTGAGCCACTTTTCTGAAGAAAATCTTTGAAACTATGTGGATTTCACAAAATCCACTTTTGGCCTCCTCTCTGCCTGAAACGCACTTTAAGAGCATAAAAATTGAAAATGCCAGTAAAGTGCTGAAAGTTGCAGATATTCATGAAAATGACATCAGACTGTGAAATCAACTATCCTGAGCCACTTTTCTGAAGAAAATCTTTGAAACTATGTGGATTTCACAAAATCCACTTTTGGCCTCCTCTCTGCCTGAAACGCACTTTAAGAGCATAAAAAATTGAAAATGCCAGTAAAGTGCTGAAAGTTGCAGATATTCATGAAAATGACATCAGACTGTGAAATCAACTATCCTGAGCCACTTTTCTGAAGAAAATCTTTGAAACTATGTGGATTTCACAAAATCCACTTTTGGCCTCCTCTCTGCCTGAAACGCACTTTAAGAGCATAAAAAATTGAAAATGCCAGTAAAGTGCTGAAAGTTGCAGATATTCATGAAAATGACATCAGACTGTGAAATCAACTATCCTGAGCCACTTTTCTGAAGAAAATCTTTGAAACTATGTGGATTTCACAAAATCCACTTTTGGCCTCCTCTCTGCCTGAAACGCACTTTAAGAGCATAAAAATTGAAAATGCCAGTAAAGTGCTGAAAGTTGCAGATATTCATGAAAATGACATCAGACTGTGAAATCAACTATCCTGAGCCACTTTTCTGAAGAAAATCTTTGAAACTATGTGGATTTCACAAAATCCACTTTTGGCCTCCTCTCTGCCTGAAACGCACTTTAAGAGCATAAAAAATTGAAAATGCCAGTAAAGTGCTGAAAGTTGCAGATATTCATGAAAATGACATCAGACTGTGAAATCAACTATCCTGAGCCACTTTTCTGAAGAAAATCTTTGAAACTATGTGGATTTCACAAAATCCACTTTTGGCCTCCTCTCTGCCTGAAACGCACTTTAAGAGCATAAAAATTGAAAATGCCAGTAAAGTGCTGAAAGTTGCAGATATTCATGAAAATGACATCAGACTGTGAAATCAACTATCCTGAGCCACTTTTCTGAAGAAAATCTTTGAAACTATGTGGATTTCACAAAATCCACTTTTGGCCTCCTCTCTGCCTGAAACGCACTTTAAGAGCATAAAAAATTGAAAATGCCAGTAAAGTGCTGAAAGTTGCAGATATTCATGAAAATGACATCAGACTGTGAAATCAACTATCCTGAGCCACTTTTCTGAAGAAAATCTTTGAAACTATGTGGATTTCACAAAATCCACTTTTGGCCTCCTCTCTGCCTGAAACGCACTTTAAGAGCATAAAAAATTGAAAATGCCAGTAAAGTGCTGAAAGTTGCAGATATTCATGAAAATGACATCAGACTGTGAAATCAACTATCCTGAGCCACTTTTCTGAAGAAAATCTTTGAAACTATGTGGATTTCACAAAATCCACTTTTGGCCTCCTCTCTGCCTGAAACGCACTTTAAGAGCATAAAAAATTGAAAATGCCAGTAAAGTGCTGAAAGTTGCAGATATTCATGAAAATGACATCAGACTGTGAAATCAACTATCCTGAGCCACTTTTCTGAAGAAAATCTTTGAAACTATGTGGATTTCACAAAATCCACTTTTGGCCTCCTCTCTGCCTGAAACGCACTTTAAGAGCATAAAAAATTGAAAATGCCAGTAAAGTGCTGAAAGTTGCAGATATTCATGAAAATGACATCAGACTGTGAAATCAACTATCCTGAGCCACTTTTCTGAAGAAAATCTTTGAAACTATGTGGATTTCACAAAATCCACTTTTGGCCTCCTCTCTGCCTGAAACGCACTTTAAGAGCATAAAAAATTGAAAATGCCAGTAAAGTGCTGAAAGTTGCAGATATTCATGAAAATGACATCAGACTGTGAAATCAACTATCCTGAGCCACTTTTCTGAAGAAAATCTTTGAAACTATGTGGATTTCACAAAATCCACTTTTGGCCTCCTCTCTGCCTGAAACGCACTTTAAGAGCATAAAAAATTGAAAATGCCAGTAAAGTGCTGAAAGTTGCAGATATTCATGAAAATGACATCAGACTGTGAAATCAACTATCCTGAGCCACTTTTCTGAAGAAAATCTTTGAAACTATGTGGATTTCACAAAATCCACTTTTGGCCTCCTCTCTGCCTGAAACGCACTTTAAGAGCATAAAAAATTGAAAATGCCAGTAAAGTGCTGAAAGTTGCAGATATTCATGAAAATGACATCAGACTGTGAAATCAACTATCCTGAGCCACTTTTCTGAAGAAAATCTTTGAAACTATGTGGATTTCACAAAATCCACTTTTGGCCTCCTCTCTGCCTGAAACGCACTTTAAGAGCATAAAAATTGAAAATGCCAGTAAAGTGCTGAAAGTTGCAGATATTCATGAAAATGACATCAGACTGTGAAATCAACTATCCTGAGCCACTTTTCTGAAGAAAATCTTTGAAACTATGTGGATTTCACAAAATCCACTTTTGGCCTCCTCTCTGCCTGAAACGCACTTTAAGAGCATAAAAAATTGAAAATGCCAGTAAAGTGCTGAAAGTTGCAGATATTCATGAAAATGACATCAGACTGTGAAATCAACTATCCTGAGCCACTTTTCTGAAGAAAATCTTTGAAACTATGTGGATTTCACAAAATCCACTTTTGGCCTCCTCTCTGCCTGAAACGCACTTTAAGAGCATAAAAAATTGAAAATGCCAGTAAAGTGCTGAAAGTTGCAGATATTCATGAAAATGACATCAGACTGTGAAATCAACTATCCTGAGCCACTTTTCTGAAGAAAATCTTTGAAACTATGTGGATTTCACAAAATCCACTTTTGGCCTCCTCTCTGCCTGAAACGCACTTTAAGAGCATAAAAAATTGAAAATGCCAGTAAAGTGCTGAAAGTTGCAGATATTCATGAAAATGACATCAGACTGTGAAATCAACTATCCTGAGCCACTTTTCTGAAGAAAATCTTTGAAACTATGTGGATTTCACAAAATCCACTTTTGGCCTCCTCTCTGCCTGAAACGCACTTTAAGAGCATAAAAAATTGAAAATGCCAGTAAAGTGCTGAAAGTTGCAGATATTCATGAAAATGACATCAGACTGTGAAATCAACTATCCTGAGCCACTTTTCTGAAGAAAATCTTTGAAACTATGTGGATTTCACAAAATCCACTTTTGGCCTCCTCTCTGCCTGAAACGCACTTTAAGAGCATAAAAATTGAAAATGCCAGTAAAGTGCTGAAAGTTGCAGATATTCATGAAAATGACATCAGACTGTGAAATCAACTATCCTGAGCCACTTTTCTGAAGAAAATCTTTGAAACTATGTGGATTTCACAAAATCCACTTTTGGCCTCCTCTCTGCCTGAAACGCACTTTAAGAGCATAAAAAATTGAAAATGCCAGTAAAGTGCTGAAAGTTGCAGATATTCATGAAAATGACATCAGACTGTGAAATCAACTATCCTGAGCCACTTTTCTGAAGAAAATCTTTGAAACTATGTGGATTTCACAAAATCCACTTTTGGCCTCCTCTCTGCCTGAAACGCACTTTAAGAGCATAAAAATTGAAAATGCCAGTAAAGTGCTGAAAGTTGCAGATATTCATGAAAATGACATCAGACTGTGAAATCAACTATCCTGAGCCACTTTTCTGAAGAAAATCTTTGAAACTATGTGGATTTCACAAAATCCACTTTTGGCCTCCTCTCTGCCTGAAACGCACTTTAAGAGCATAAAAAATTGAAAATGCCAGTAAAGTGCTGAAAGTTGCAGATATTCATGAAAATGACATCAGACTGTGAAATCAACTATCCTGAGCCACTTTTCTGAAGAAAATCTTTGAAACTATGTGGATTTCACAAAATCCACTTTTGGCCTCCTCTCTGCCTGAAACGCACTTTAAGAGCATAAAAATTGAAAATGCCAGTAAAGTGCTGAAAGTTGCAGATATTCATGAAAATGACATCAGACTGTGAAATCAACTATCCTGAGCCACTTTTCTGAAGAAAATCTTTGAAACTATGTGGATTTCACAAAATCCACTTTTGGCCTCCTCTCTGCCTGAAACGCACTTTAAGAGCATAAAAAATTGAAAATGCCAGTAAAGTGCTGAAAGTTGCAGATATTCATGAAAATGACATCAGACTGTGAAATCAACTATCCTGAGCCACTTTTCTGAAGAAAATCTTTGAAACTATGTGGATTTCACAAAATCCACTTTTGGCCTCCTCTCTGCCTGAAACGCACTTTAAGAGCATAAAAAATTGAAAATGCCAGTAAAGTGCTGAAAGTTGCAGATATTCATGAAAATGACATCAGACTGTGAAATCAACTATCCTGAGCCACTTTTCTGAAGAAAATCTTTGAAACTATGTGGATTTCACAAAATCCACTTTTGGCCTCCTCTCTGCCTGAAACGCACTTTAAGAGCATAAAAATTGAAAATGCCAGTAAAGTGCTGAAAGTTGCAGATATTCATGAAAATGACATCAGACTGTGAAATCAACTATCCTGAGCCACTTTTCTGAAGAAAATCTTTGAAACTATGTGGATTTCACAAAATCCACTTTTGGCCTCCTCTCTGCCTGAAACGCACTTTAAGAGCATAAAAAATTGAAAATGCCAGTAAAGTGCTGAAAGTTGCAGATATTCATGAAAATGACATCAGACTGTGAAATCAACTATCCTGAGCCACTTTTCTGAAGAAAATCTTTGAAACTATGTGGATTTCACAAAATCCACTTTTGGCCTCCTCTCTGCCTGAAACGCACTTTAAGAGCATAAAAATTGAAAATGCCAGTAAAGTGCTGAAAGTTGCAGATATTCATGAAAATGACATCAGACTGTGAAATCAACTATCCTGAGCCACTTTTCTGAAGAAAATCTTTGAAACTATGTGGATTTCACAAAATCCACTTTTGGCCTCCTCTCTGCCTGAAACGCACTTTAAGAGCATAAAAAATTGAAAATGCCAGTAAAGTGCTGAAAGTTGCAGATATTCATGAAAATGACATCAGACTGTGAAATCAACTATCCTGAGCCACTTTTCTGAAGAAAATCTTTGAAACTATGTGGATTTCACAAAATCCACTTTTGGCCTCCTCTCTGCCTGAAACGCACTTTAAGAGCATAAAAAATTGAAAATGCCAGTAAAGTGCTGAAAGTTGCAGATATTCATGAAAATGACATCAGACTGTGAAATCAACTATCCTGAGCCACTTTTCTGAAGAAAATCTTTGAAACTATGTGGATTTCACAAAATCCACTTTTGGCCTCCTCTCTGCCTGAAACGCACTTTAAGAGCATAAAAAATTGAAAATGCCAGTAAAGTGCTGAAAGTTGCAGATATTCATGAAAATGACATCAGACTGTGAAATCAACTATCCTGAGCCACTTTTCTGAAGAAAATCTTTGAAACTATGTGGATTTCACAAAATCCACTTTTGGCCTCCTCTCTGCCTGAAACGCACTTTAAGAGCATAAAAAATTGAAAATGCCAGTAAAGTGCTGAAAGTTGCAGATATTCATGAAAATGACATCAGACTGTGAAATCAACTATCCTGAGCCACTTTTCTGAAGAAAATCTTTGAAACTATGTGGATTTCACAAAATCCACTTTTGGCCTCCTCTCTGCCTGAAACGCACTTTAAGAGCATAAAAAATTGAAAATGCCAGTAAAGTGCTGAAAGTTGCAGATATTCATGAAAATGACATCAGACTGTGAAATCAACTATCCTGAGCCACTTTTCTGAAGAAAATCTTTGAAACTATGTGGATTTCACAAAATCCACTTTTGGCCTCCTCTCTGCCTGAAACGCACTTTAAGAGCATAAAAATTGAAAATGCCAGTAAAGTGCTGAAAGTTGCAGATATTCATGAAAATGACATCAGACTGTGAAATCAACTATCCTGAGCCACTTTTCTGAAGAAAATCTTTGAAACTATGTGGATTTCACAAAATCCACTTTTGGCCTCCTCTCTGCCTGAAACGCACTTTAAGAGCATAAAAAATTGAAAATGCCAGTAAAGTGCTGAAAGTTGCAGATATTCATGAAAATGACATCAGACTGTGAAATCAACTATCCTGAGCCACTTTTCTGAAGAAAATCTTTGAAACTATGTGGATTTCACAAAATCCACTTTTGGCCTCCTCTCTGCCTGAAACGCACTTTAAGAGCATAAAAAATTGAAAATGCCAGTAAAGTGCTGAAAGTTGCAGATATTCATGAAAATGACATCAGACTGTGAAATCAACTATCCTGAGCCACTTTTCTGAAGAAAATCTTTGAAACTATGTGGATTTCACAAAATCCACTTTTGGCCTCCTCTCTGCCTGAAACGCACTTTAAGAGCATAAAAAATTGAAAATGCCAGTAAAGTGCTGAAAGTTGCAGATATTCATGAAAATGACATCAGACTGTGAAATCAACTATCCTGAGCCACTTTTCTGAAGAAAATCTTTGAAACTATGTGGATTTCACAAAATCCACTTTTGGCCTCCTCTCTGCCTGAAACGCACTTTAAGAGCATAAAAAATTGAAAATGCCAGTAAAGTGCTGAAAGTTGCAGATATTCATGAAAATGACATCAGACTGTGAAATCAACTATCCTGAGCCACTTTTCTGAAGAAAATCTTTGAAACTATGTGGATTTCACAAAATCCACTTTTGGCCTCCTCTCTGCCTGAAACGCACTTTAAGAGCATAAAAAATTGAAAATGCCAGTAAAGTGCTGAAAGTTGCAGATATTCATGAAAATGACATCAGACTGTGAAATCAACTATCCTGAGCCACTTTTCTGAAGAAAATCTTTGAAACTATGTGGATTTCACAAAATCCACTTTTGGCCTCCTCTCTGCCTGAAACGCACTTTAAGAGCATAAAAAATTGAAAATGCCAGTAAAGTGCTGAAAGTTGCAGATATTCATGAAAATGACATCAGACTGTGAAATCAACTATCCTGAGCCACTTTTCTGAAGAAAATCTTTGAAACTATGTGGATTTCACAAAATCCACTTTTGGCCTCCTCTCTGCCTGAAACGCACTTTAAGAGCATAAAAAATTGAAAATGCCAGTAAAGTGCTGAAAGTTGCAGATATTCATGAAAATGACATCAGACTGTGAAATCAACTATCCTGAGCCACTTTTCTGAAGAAAATCTTTGAAACTATGTGGATTTCACAAAATCCACTTTTGGCCTCCTCTCTGCCTGAAACGCACTTTAAGAGCATAAAAAATTGAAAATGCCAGTAAAGTGCTGAAAGTTGCAGATATTCATGAAAATGACATCAGACTGTGAAATCAACTATCCTGAGCCACTTTTCTGAAGAAAATCTTTGAAACTATGTGGATTTCACAAAATCCACTTTTGGCCTCCTCTCTGCCTGAAACGCACTTTAAGAGCATAAAAAATTGAAAATGCCAGTAAAGTGCTGAAAGTTGCAGATATTCATGAAAATGACATCAGACTGTGAAATCAACTATCCTGAGCCACTTTTCTGAAGAAAATCTTTGAAACTATGTGGATTTCACAAAATCCACTTTTGGCCTCCTCTCTGCCTGAAACGCACTTTAAGAGCATAAAAATTGAAAATGCCAGTAAAGTGCTGAAAGTTGCAGATATTCATGAAAATGACATCAGACTGTGAAATCAACTATCCTGAGCCACTTTTCTGAAGAAAATCTTTGAAACTATGTGGATTTCACAAAATCCACTTTTGGCCTCCTCTCTGCCTGAAACGCACTTTAAGAGCATAAAAAATTGAAAATGCCAGTAAAGTGCTGAAAGTTGCAGATATTCATGAAAATGACATCAGACTGTGAAATCAACTATCCTGAGCCACTTTTCTGAAGAAAATCTTTGAAACTATGTGGATTTCACAAAATCCACTTTTGGCCTCCTCTCTGCCTGAAACGCACTTTAAGAGCATAAAAATTGAAAATGCCAGTAAAGTGCTGAAAGTTGCAGATATTCATGAAAATGACATCAGACTGTGAAATCAACTATCCTGAGCCACTTTTCTGAAGAAAATCTTTGAAACTATGTGGATTTCACAAAATCCACTTTTGGCCTCCTCTCTGCCTGAAACGCACTTTAAGAGCATAAAAAATTGAAAATGCCAGTAAAGTGCTGAAAGTTGCAGATATTCATGAAAATGACATCAGACTGTGAAATCAACTATCCTGAGCCACTTTTCTGAAGAAAATCTTTGAAACTATGTGGATTTCACAAAATCCACTTTTGGCCTCCTCTCTGCCTGAAACGCACTTTAAGAGCATAAAAAATTGAAAATGCCAGTAAAGTGCTGAAAGTTGCAGATATTCATGAAAATGACATCAGACTGTGAAATCAACTATCCTGAGCCACTTTTCTGAAGAAAATCTTTGAAACTATGTGGATTTCACAAAATCCACTTTTGGCCTCCTCTCTGCCTGAAACGCACTTTAAGAGCATAAAAAATTGAAAATGCCAGTAAAGTGCTGAAAGTTGCAGATATTCATGAAAATGACATCAGACTGTGAAATCAACTATCCTGAGCCACTTTTCTGAAGAAAATCTTTGAAACTATGTGGATTTCACAAAATCCACTTTTGGCCTCCTCTCTGCCTGAAACGCACTTTAAGAGCATAAAAAATTGAAAATGCCAGTAAAGTGCTGAAAGTTGCAGATATTCATGAAAATGACATCAGACTGTGAAATCAACTATCCTGAGCCACTTTTCTGAAGAAAATCTTTGAAACTATGTGGATTTCACAAAATCCACTTTTGGCCTCCTCTCTGCCTGAAACGCACTTTAAGAGCATAAAAAATTGAAAATGCCAGTAAAGTGCTGAAAGTTGCAGATATTCATGAAAATGACATCAGACTGTGAAATCAACTATCCTGAGCCACTTTTCTGAAGAAAATCTTTGAAACTATGTGGATTTCACAAAATCCACTTTTGGCCTCCTCTCTGCCTGAAACGCACTTTAAGAGCATAAAAATTGAAAATGCCAGTAAAGTGCTGAAAGTTGCAGATATTCATGAAAATGACATCAGACTGTGAAATCAACTATCCTGAGCCACTTTTCTGAAGAAAATCTTTGAAACTATGTGGATTTCACAAAATCCACTTTTGGCCTCCTCTCTGCCTGAAACGCACTTTAAGAGCATAAAAAATTGAAAATGCCAGTAAAGTGCTGAAAGTTGCAGATATTCATGAAAATGACATCAGACTGTGAAATCAACTATCCTGAGCCACTTTTCTGAAGAAAATCTTTGAAACTATGTGGATTTCACAAAATCCACTTTTGGCCTCCTCTCTGCCTGAAACGCACTTTAAGAGCATAAAAAATTGAAAATGCCAGTAAAGTGCTGAAAGTTGCAGATATTCATGAAAATGACATCAGACTGTGAAATCAACTATCCTGAGCCACTTTTCTGAAGAAAATCTTTGAAACTATGTGGATTTCACAAAATCCACTTTTGGCCTCCTCTCTGCCTGAAACGCACTTTAAGAGCATAAAAAATTGAAAATGCCAGTAAAGTGCTGAAAGTTGCAGATATTCATGAAAATGACATCAGACTGTGAAATCAACTATCCTGAGCCACTTTTCTGAAGAAAATCTTTGAAACTATGTGGATTTCACAAAATCCACTTTTGGCCTCCTCTCTGCCTGAAACGCACTTTAAGAGCATAAAAAATTGAAAATGCCAGTAAAGTGCTGAAAGTTGCAGATATTCATGAAAATGACATCAGACTGTGAAATCAACTATCCTGAGCCACTTTTCTGAAGAAAATCTTTGAAACTATGTGGATTTCACAAAATCCACTTTTGGCCTCCTCTCTGCCTGAAACGCACTTTAAGAGCATAAAAAATTGAAAATGCCAGTAAAGTGCTGAAAGTTGCAGATATTCATGAAAATGACATCAGACTGTGAAATCAACTATCCTGAGCCACTTTTCTGAAGAAAATCTTTGAAACTATGTGGATTTCACAAAATCCACTTTTGGCCTCCTCTCTGCCTGAAACGCACTTTAAGAGCATAAAAAATTGAAAATGCCAGTAAAGTGCTGAAAGTTGCAGATATTCATGAAAATGACATCAGACTGTGAAATCAACTATCCTGAGCCACTTTTCTGAAGAAAATCTTTGAAACTATGTGGATTTCACAAAATCCACTTTTGGCCTCCTCTCTGCCTGAAACGCACTTTAAGAGCATAAAAAATTGAAAATGCCAGTAAAGTGCTGAAAGTTGCAGATATTCATGAAAATGACATCAGACTGTGAAATCAACTATCCTGAGCCACTTTTCTGAAGAAAATCTTTGAAACTATGTGGATTTCACAAAATCCACTTTTGGCCTCCTCTCTGCCTGAAACGCACTTTAAGAGCATAAAAATTGAAAATGCCAGTAAAGTGCTGAAAGTTGCAGATATTCATGAAAATGACATCAGACTGTGAAATCAACTATCCTGAGCCACTTTTCTGAAGAAAATCTTTGAAACTATGTGGATTTCACAAAATCCACTTTTGGCCTCCTCTCTGCCTGAAACGCACTTTAAGAGCATAAAAAATTGAAAATGCCAGTAAAGTGCTGAAAGTTGCAGATATTCATGAAAATGACATCAGACTGTGAAATCAACTATCCTGAGCCACTTTTCTGAAGAAAATCTTTGAAACTATGTGGATTTCACAAAATCCACTTTTGGCCTCCTCTCTGCCTGAAACGCACTTTAAGAGCATAAAAAATTGAAAATGCCAGTAAAGTGCTGAAAGTTGCAGATATTCATGAAAATGACATCAGACTGTGAAATCAACTATCCTGAGCCACTTTTCTGAAGAAAATCTTTGAAACTATGTGGATTTCACAAAATCCACTTTTGGCCTCCTCTCTGCCTGAAACGCACTTTAAGAGCATAAAAAATTGAAAATGCCAGTAAAGTGCTGAAAGTTGCAGATATTCATGAAAATGACATCAGACTGTGAAATCAACTATCCTGAGCCACTTTTCTGAAGAAAATCTTTGAAACTATGTGGATTTCACAAAATCCACTTTTGGCCTCCTCTCTGCCTGAAACGCACTTTAAGAGCATAAAAAATTGAAAATGCCAGTAAAGTGCTGAAAGTTGCAGATATTCATGAAAATGACATCAGACTGTGAAATCAACTATCCTGAGCCACTTTTCTGAAGAAAATCTTTGAAACTATGTGGATTTCACAAAATCCACTTTTGGCCTCCTCTCTGCCTGAAACGCACTTTAAGAGCATAAAAAATTGAAAATGCCAGTAAAGTGCTGAAAGTTGCAGATATTCATGAAAATGACATCAGACTGTGAAATCAACTATCCTGAGCCACTTTTCTGAAGAAAATCTTTGAAACTATGTGGATTTCACAAAATCCACTTTTGGCCTCCTCTCTGCCTGAAACGCACTTTAAGAGCATAAAAAATTGAAAATGCCAGTAAAGTGCTGAAAGTTGCAGATATTCATGAAAATGACATCAGACTGTGAAATCAACTATCCTGAGCCACTTTTCTGAAGAAAATCTTTGAAACTATGTGGATTTCACAAAATCCACTTTTGGCCTCCTCTCTGCCTGAAACGCACTTTAAGAGCATAAAAAATTGAAAATGCCAGTAAAGTGCTGAAAGTTGCAGATATTCATGAAAATGACATCAGACTGTGAAATCAACTATCCTGAGCCACTTTTCTGAAGAAAATCTTTGAAACTATGTGGATTTCACAAAATCCACTTTTGGCCTCCTCTCTGCCTGAAACGCACTTTAAGAGCATAAAAATTGAAAATGCCAGTAAAGTGCTGAAAGTTGCAGATATTCATGAAAATGACATCAGACTGTGAAATCAACTATCCTGAGCCACTTTTCTGAAGAAAATCTTTGAAACTATGTGGATTTCACAAAATCCACTTTTGGCCTCCTCTCTGCCTGAAACGCACTTTAAGAGCATAAAAAATTGAAAATGCCAGTAAAGTGCTGAAAGTTGCAGATATTCATGAAAATGACATCAGACTGTGAAATCAACTATCCTGAGCCACTTTTCTGAAGAAAATCTTTGAAACTATGTGGATTTCACAAAATCCACTTTTGGCCTCCTCTCTGCCTGAAACGCACTTTAAGAGCATAAAAATTGAAAATGCCAGTAAAGTGCTGAAAGTTGCAGATATTCATGAAAATGACATCAGACTGTGAAATCAACTATCCTGAGCCACTTTTCTGAAGAAAATCTTTGAAACTATGTGGATTTCACAAAATCCACTTTTGGCCTCCTCTCTGCCTGAAACGCACTTTAAGAGCATAAAAATTGAAAATGCCAGTAAAGTGCTGAAAGTTGCAGATATTCATGAAAATGACATCAGACTGTGAAATCAACTATCCTGAGCCACTTTTCTGAAGAAAATCTTTGAAACTATGTGGATTTCACAAAATCCACTTTTGGCCTCCTCTCTGCCTGAAACGCACTTTAAGAGCATAAAAAATTGAAAATGCCAGTAAAGTGCTGAAAGTTGCAGATATTCATGAAAATGACATCAGACTGTGAAATCAACTATCCTGAGCCACTTTTCTGAAGAAAATCTTTGAAACTATGTGGATTTCACAAAATCCACTTTTGGCCTCCTCTCTGCCTGAAACGCACTTTAAGAGCATAAAAAATTGAAAATGCCAGTAAAGTGCTGAAAGTTGCAGATATTCATGAAAATGACATCAGACTGTGAAATCAACTATCCTGAGCCACTTTTCTGAAGAAAATCTTTGAAACTATGTGGATTTCACAAAATCCACTTTTGGCCTCCTCTCTGCCTGAAACGCACTTTAAGAGCATAAAAAATTGAAAATGCCAGTAAAGTGCTGAAAGTTGCAGATATTCATGAAAATGACATCAGACTGTGAAATCAACTATCCTGAGCCACTTTTCTGAAGAAAATCTTTGAAACTATGTGGATTTCACAAAATCCACTTTTGGCCTCCTCTCTGCCTGAAACGCACTTTAAGAGCATAAAAATTGAAAATGCCAGTAAAGTGCTGAAAGTTGCAGATATTCATGAAAATGACATCAGACTGTGAAATCAACTATCCTGAGCCACTTTTCTGAAGAAAATCTTTGAAACTATGTGGATTTCACAAAATCCACTTTTGGCCTCCTCTCTGCCTGAAACGCACTTTAAGAGCATAAAAAATTGAAAATGCCAGTAAAGTGCTGAAAGTTGCAGATATTCATGAAAATGACATCAGACTGTGAAATCAACTATCCTGAGCCACTTTTCTGAAGAAAATCTTTGAAACTATGTGGATTTCACAAAATCCACTTTTGGCCTCCTCTCTGCCTGAAACGCACTTTAAGAGCATAAAAAATTGAAAATGCCAGTAAAGTGCTGAAAGTTGCAGATATTCATGAAAATGACATCAGACTGTGAAATCAACTATCCTGAGCCACTTTTCTGAAGAAAATCTTTGAAACTATGTGGATTTCACAAAATCCACTTTTGGCCTCCTCTCTGCCTGAAACGCACTTTAAGAGCATAAAAAATTGAAAATGCCAGTAAAGTGCTGAAAGTTGCAGATATTCATGAAAATGACATCAGACTGTGAAATCAACTATCCTGAGCCACTTTTCTGAAGAAAATCTTTGAAACTATGTGGATTTCACAAAATCCACTTTTGGCCTCCTCTCTGCCTGAAACGCACTTTAAGAGCATAAAAAATTGAAAATGCCAGTAAAGTGCTGAAAGTTGCAGATATTCATGAAAATGACATCAGACTGTGAAATCAACTATCCTGAGCCACTTTTCTGAAGAAAATCTTTGAAACTATGTGGATTTCACAAAATCCACTTTTGGCCTCCTCTCTGCCTGAAACGCACTTTAAGAGCATAAAAAATTGAAAATGCCAGTAAAGTGCTGAAAGTTGCAGATATTCATGAAAATGACATCAGACTGTGAAATCAACTATCCTGAGCCACTTTTCTGAAGAAAATCTTTGAAACTATGTGGATTTCACAAAATCCACTTTTGGCCTCCTCTCTGCCTGAAACGCACTTTAAGAGCATAAAAATTGAAAATGCCAGTAAAGTGCTGAAAGTTGCAGATATTCATGAAAATGACATCAGACTGTGAAATCAACTATCCTGAGCCACTTTTCTGAAGAAAATCTTTGAAACTATGTGGATTTCACAAAATCCACTTTTGGCCTCCTCTCTGCCTGAAACGCACTTTAAGAGCATAAAAATTGAAAATGCCAGTAAAGTGCTGAAAGTTGCAGATATTCATGAAAATGACATCAGACTGTGAAATCAACTATCCTGAGCCACTTTTCTGAAGAAAATCTTTGAAACTATGTGGATTTCACAAAATCCACTTTTGGCCTCCTCTCTGCCTGAAACGCACTTTAAGAGCATAAAAATTGAAAATGCCAGTAAAGTGCTGAAAGTTGCAGATATTCATGAAAATGACATCAGACTGTGAAATCAACTATCCTGAGCCACTTTTCTGAAGAAAATCTTTGAAACTATGTGGATTTCACAAAATCCACTTTTGGCCTCCTCTCTGCCTGAAACGCACTTTAAGAGCATAAAAAATTGAAAATGCCAGTAAAGTGCTGAAAGTTGCAGATATTCATGAAAATGACATCAGACTGTGAAATCAACTATCCTGAGCCACTTTTCTGAAGAAAATCTTTGAAACTATGTGGATTTCACAAAATCCACTTTTGGCCTCCTCTCTGCCTGAAACGCACTTTAAGAGCATAAAAAATTGAAAATGCCAGTAAAGTGCTGAAAGTTGCAGATATTCATGAAAATGACATCAGACTGTGAAATCAACTATCCTGAGCCACTTTTCTGAAGAAAATCTTTGAAACTATGTGGATTTCACAAAATCCACTTTTGGCCTCCTCTCTGCCTGAAACGCACTTTAAGAGCATAAAAAATTGAAAATGCCAGTAAAGTGCTGAAAGTTGCAGATATTCATGAAAATGACATCAGACTGTGAAATCAACTATCCTGAGCCACTTTTCTGAAGAAAATCTTTGAAACTATGTGGATTTCACAAAATCCACTTTTGGCCTCCTCTCTGCCTGAAACGCACTTTAAGAGCATAAAAATTGAAAATGCCAGTAAAGTGCTGAAAGTTGCAGATATTCATGAAAATGACATCAGACTGTGAAATCAACTATCCTGAGCCACTTTTCTGAAGAAAATCTTTGAAACTATGTGGATTTCACAAAATCCACTTT
Organism: Ophthalmolycus amberensis; assembly: GCA_024529925.1. Taxonomy (NCBI): domain Eukaryota; kingdom Metazoa; phylum Chordata; class Actinopteri; order Perciformes; family Zoarcidae; genus Ophthalmolycus; species Ophthalmolycus amberensis. The sequence goes on along the minus strand of JAFEUB010000207.1, from coordinate 3,238 downwards.
TGGCCTCCTCTCTGCCTGAAACGCACTTTAAGAGCATAAAAATTGAAAATGCCAGTAAAGTGCTGAAAGTTGCAGATATTCATGAAAATGACATCAGACTGTGAAATCAACTATCCTGAGCCACTTTTCTGAAGAAAATCTTTGAAACTATGTGGATTTCACAAAATCCACTTTTGGCCTCCTCTCTGCCTGAAACGCACTTTAAGAGCATAAAAATTGAAAATGCCAGTAAAGTGCTGAAAGTTGCAGATATTCATGAAAATGACATCAGACTGTGAAATCAACTATCCTGAGCCACTTTTCTGAAGAAAATCTTTGAAACTATGTGGATTTCACAAAATCCACTTTTGGCCTCCTCTCTGCCTGAAACGCACTTTAAGAGCATAAAAAATTGAAAATGCCAGTAAAGTGCTGAAAGTTGCAGATATTCATGAAAATGACATCAGACTGTGAAATCAACTATCCTGAGCCACTTTTCTGAAGAAAATCTTTGAAACTATGTGGATTTCACAAAATCCACTTTTGGCCTCCTCTCTGCCTGAAACGCACTTTAAGAGCATAAAAAATTGAAAATGCCAGTAAAGTGCTGAAAGTTGCAGATATTCATGAAAATGACATCAGACTGTGAAATCAACTATCCTGAGCCACTTTTCTGAAGAAAATCTTTGAAACTATGTGGATTTCACAAAATCCACTTTTGGCCTCCTCTCTGCCTGAAACGCACTTTAAGAGCATAAAAAATTGAAAATGCCAGTAAAGTGCTGAAAGTTGCAGATATTCATGAAAATGACATCAGACTGTGAAATCAACTATCCTGAGCCACTTTTCTGAAGAAAATCTTTGAAACTATGTGGATTTCACAAAATCCACTTTTGGCCTCCTCTCTGCCTGAAACGCACTTTAAGAGCATAAAAAATTGAAAATGCCAGTAAAGTGCTGAAAGTTGCAGATATTCATGAAAATGACATCAGACTGTGAAATCAACTATCCTGAGCCACTTTTCTGAAGAAAATCTTTGAAACTATGTGGATTTCACAAAATCCACTTTTGGCCTCCTCTCTGCCTGAAACGCACTTTAAGAGCATAAAAAATTGAAAATGCCAGTAAAGTGCTGAAAGTTGCAGATATTCATGAAAATGACAAATCTATCCTGAGCCTCTTTTTTTATTTCACACCCCTCCTCTCTGCCACGCACAGAAAAAAAAAATGCCAGTAAAGTGCTGTTGCAGATATTCATGAAAATGACATCAGACTGTGAAATCAACTATCCTGAGCCACTTTTCTGAAGAAAATCTTTGAAACTATGTGGATTTCACAAAATCCACTTTTGGCCTCCTCTCTGCCTGAAACGCACTTTAAGAGCATAAAAAATTGAAAATGCCAGTAAAGTGCTGAAAGTTGCAGATATTCATGAAAATGACATCAGACTGTGAAATCAACTATCCTGAGCCACTTTTCTGAAGAAAATCTTTGAAACTATGTGGATTTCACAAAATCCACTTTGGCCTCCTCTCTGCCTGAAACGCACTTTAAGAGCATAAAATTTTGAAAATGCCAGTAAAGTGCTGAAAGTTGCAGATATTCATGAAAATGACATCAGACTGTGAAATCAACTATCCTGAGCCACTTTTCTGAAGAAAATCTTTGAAACTATGTGGATTTCACAAAATCCACTTTTGGCCTCCTCTCTGCCTGAAACGCACTTTAAGAGCATAAAAAATTGAAAATGCCAGTAAAGTGCTGAAAGTTGCAGATATTCATGAAAATGACATCAGACTGTGAAATCAACTATCCTGAGCCACTTTTCTGAAGAAAATCTTTGAAACTATGTGGATTTCACAAAATCCACTTTTGGCCTCCTCTCTGCCTGAAACGCACTTTAAGAGCATAAAAATTGAAAATGCCAGTAAAGTGCTGAAAGTTGCAGATATTCATGAAAATGACATCAGACTGTGAAATCAACTATCCTGAGCCACTTTTCTGAAGAAATCTTTGAAACTATGTGGATTTCACAAAATCCACTTTTGGCCTCCTCTCTGCCTGAAACGCACTTTAAGAGCATAAAAAATTGAAAATGCCAGTAAAGTGCTGAAAGTTGCAGATATTCATGAAAATGACATCAGACTGTGAAATCAACTATCCTGAGCCACTTTTCTGAAGAAAATCTTTGAAACTATGTGGATTTCACAAAATCCACTTTTGGCCTCCTCTCTGCCTGAAACGCACTTTAAGAGCATAAAAAATTGAAAATGCCAGTAAAGTGCTGAAAGTTGCAGATATTCATGAAAATGACATCAGACTGTGAAATCAACTATCCTGAGCCACTTTTCTGAAGAAAATCTTTTATGTGGATTTCACAAAATCCACTTTTGGCCTCCTCTCTGCCTGAAACGCACTTTAAGAGCATAAAAAATTGAAAATGCCAGTAAAGTGCTGAAAGTTGCAGATATTCATGAAAATGACATCAGACTGTGAAATCAACTATCCTGAGCCACTTTTCTGAAGAAAATCTTTGAAACTATGTGGATTTCACAAAATCCACTTTTGGCCTCCTCTCTGCCTGAAACGCACTTTAAGAGCATAAAATTTTGAAAATGCCAGTAAAGTGCTGAAAGTTGCAGATATTCATGAAAATGACATCAGACTGTGAAATCAACTATCCTGAGCCACTTTTCTGAAGAAAATCTTTGAAACTATGTGGATTTCACAAAATCCACTTTTGGCCTCCTCTCTGCCTGAAACGCACTTTAAGAGCATAAAAAATTGAAAATGCCAGTAAAGTGCTGAAAGTTGCAGATATTCATGAAAATGACATCAGACTGTGAAATCAACTATCCTGAGCCACTTTTCTGAAGAAAATCTTTGAAACTATGTGGATTTCACAAAATCCACTTTTGGCCTCCTCTCTGCCTGAAACGCACTTTAAGAGCATAAAAATTGAAAATGCCAGTAAAGTGCTGAAAGTTGCAGATATTCATGAAAATGACATCAGACTGTGAAATCAACTATCCTGAGCCACTTTTCTGAAGAAAATCTTTGAAACTATGTGGATTTCACAAAATCCACTTTTGGCCTCCTCTCTGCCTGAAACGCACTTTAAGAGCATAAAAATTGAAAATGCCAGTAAAGTGCTGAAAGTTGCAGATATTCATGAAAATGACATCAGACTGTGAAATCAACTATCCTGAGCCACTTTTCTGAAGAAAATCTTTGAAACTATGTGGATTTCACAAAATCC
>JAFEUB010000205.1:475000-497406 GCA_024529925.1 Ophthalmolycus amberensis | reverse complement strand
AATATGTATAATAAGCATCATTTAGTATCACTACTGAGAATTTAACAAACATAAAAACATGACGTAGATAGGTTTGTAGTTCCCAAGAAGTATATTTAAATATCAGAGACACCGCCCTGACCTTCACAAACCGGGACGCTGTCATAATAAACTCCAGTACATCCAGAACTCTGCTGCTCGCCTGCTCACCCACACCCGCTCCCGTGACCACATCACCCCTGTTCTCCAGAACCTCCACTGGCTCCCCGTCCCACAACGGATCCAATACAAAATCCTTCTCCTCACTCACAAAGCCCTCCACAATCAGGCCCCCTCCTACCTCACCGACCTGCTTCACCACCACACTCCATCCCGCCGGCTCCTCTGATGCCTCCTGTCCCTTCCACTCAGGACCAAGCACTTTGTTTTTAGTGTGTTGTTTTATGTATGATGATTTTAATGTAAAGTGTCTTTGAGTGTCATGAAAAGCGCTATATAAATAAAATGTATTATTATTATTATCATCTCTTACACACATGAAGATAAAGTTGTGAACACCTGAATATCTATGATCAGAATCATTATAACTGTGTTATAACTGCTGCTGTGTAAAGGGAATACTGCTGCGAACAACAACCTGATGTGTTTCAAGTGTTTAAACCAAATGTTATTGACCTTTGTTCATAGAGCAGAACTTTCAAAATAAAAGTGCACAATACACTACTTTTGAATTCATTATTGAACTTTGCAATAACAATGCGCAAATAAATACTTTTATTAAATTGAGCTGATAATACCAGTGTACTTTTATTTGTAATACTTTTACTATATTTAACTCATAATAACACTTGTGTACCTGTACTTTAAATACATTTAGCTCATAATAATACTTGTGTACTTTAATTAAGGTATGAATTTGAAAGCCCATCTTTCACGTGTAATGGGGTACTTTAACACTATTGTATTAGTACTTTCACTGAAGTATCCGAGTACTCTTTCACTTGTGATCCGGATCGATCAGATGACGTGATTACCGGAAGTAGTCTGTGGGCGGAGTCTCTCCTCGCAGCTTCACGCGCGTTTCGCAACCTGCTTTTTGTAAATAAAGTTTTCTGTGAGATGCGCGCAGGACCGTCGACCTGCACGCGGAACTTTATTTAAACCACCGGAAGTCCGTTTGTTATTGATTACGAGATTATTAAAATCAGAGACTCACCCAGAGAGTCCATCAGAGACCAGATCCACGTCCTCTGAGACTAAACACTCATTCAGTCTGAGGTCGGACACACAACACCTACACACACACACACACACTGCCGGTCCGGACCTTCACAATAAAGGTCCCAGTAACAGGACACGTGAGGTGATGTTTTAATAATAGCAGTCATATATTTAGCTCCAGAAGCAGCTGGAACGTGAACGTTACACTGACACTGCACATGTTTTGTGTGTGTAAGTTGTATATGTTTTATTTATTTATTTATTTCGTGCTTCTTTATATACTTTGTTCTATTTTAATGTTTAGAATGTTTTAGAAGAATCAAACCAGCTTAAACTCACGATCAAAACCAGTTTGAGCTCACCATCAAAACCCAATATTCAAATACTTGTTTATACATTTAAATGTTATTGTGCAATCCTGTGTTGTAAGAATCAAACTGAGAAAAATAAGAACAGACTATTTCAATAACAGTTAAAATATAGAATACATCTAAATATATATGACCTACGGTATTTTATTGTGTAACGCTTTGGAATATATATTTTTTCTTATCTCTTATTTTTTGCATTTCTTTTCATTATTTTGTACATTATTAGCCATTAGTTTGTTATTCTGCTGTATCTTGTAAATATACTCTCTGGGGATAACTTGTTACATTTCATCTTATCTTAAAAAGAGAAGGGAAGTAAAATAAATATAAAATCATAATAAGTGAAGTGTTCATTATTTATAGTAACTGATTCAAGTCTCAAAAGACTGAAGACCAAACGAATACATTTTGGAAAATAATGCAGTTTTCAGTCAACAGAGGAAATTATATTAAATTCATTAAAATAAGACATTCATTTGGTACCATGACAGCTGAACACACGTCCTGTAGATCTCTCTCACATTGTTTTACTCTTTGACTTTCTGATGAAGGTGACAGAGGTTGTGTCATTTATAAATATAGTTTTGTCATTGACCAGATAAAACCAATAATAAGCCTCATTATGAACCACTTTCTGATGATTGTGTGATTTTTTTTTGTATGAAGACGAGCCGCAGAAAGATGAGGCTTCAGGCTCCAACTTTACAGGTTCAGAAACGGTTTAATTGTGCGATTTATGGATTGAATCCAGAACTGTTAAAATGCTTTTATTTTGAAGGCGAAGTTGCAACAGGGATGTGTGGGGCTTTTATTATGGCGGGGCTGACAGGTGGAGAGCAGACTTGAGGAATGCAGCAGATCCAGAGTCAGTGAGAGCTTCACCTCAACCAGAGATCAGACTGAGACAAACATTTCAAACTGCTTCACGTCTGTTAGCATCCGTTAGCATCCGTTAGCCTCTGAAATCCAACTGACTGCACCTTTAACTGTAAAATCCCCTGAAAAAAAGATCTCTGTGGGGTAAGATCAGCTTCCTGTAATCAGTGGTCTGATCAGCTGACTGCTTCAGTCTGTCACACTGAAGTAGTGAAGAAGAGGAGGAGGATGTTGATGATGATGATGATGATGATGATGAAGAGCTGCAGGCGTCTCAGAACTCAGACAGTTAAGGAGCAGTAGGTGAACGCTGTAATTAGACTGAACCAGCAACACTATGACTATCTCAACTATCACTGTGTGACTGTAAAGAAGAACAAGGAGGACGAAGAGGAGGACGAATAGGAAGAGGAAGAGGGTAATACAAGAGCTTCTAATTCCTGTTTTGTTATTTCACTTCCCAGTTTGGCTTCATTCACACCACACGTCTGTCTGAACCCTTCAGCAGCATAATGAGACAGCATTTTGAGTTTAAACTCACTATCAACACCAGTATGAACTCACTATCAAAACCAGTATGAACTCACTATCAAAACCAGTATGAACTCACTATCAAAACCAGTATAAACTCACTATCAGAACCAGTATGAACTCACTATCAAAACCAGTATGAACTCACTATCAAAACCAGTATAAACTCACTATCAGAACCAGTATGAACTCACTATCAAAACCAGTATAAACTCACTATCAGAACCAGTATGAACTCACTATCAGAACCAGTATGAACTCACTATCAGAACCAGTATGAACTCACTATCAAAACCAGTATGAACTCACTATCAAAACCAGTATGAACTCACTATCAAAACCAGTATGAACTCACTATCAAAACCAGTATAAACTCACTATCAGAACCAGTATGAACTCACTATCAAAACCAGTATAAACTCACTATCAGAACCAGTATGAACTCACTATCAGAACCAGTATGAACTCACTATCAGAACCAGTATGAACTCACTATCAGAACCAGTATGAACTCACTATCAGAACCAGTATGAACTCACTATCAAAACCAGTATGAACTCACTATCAAAACCAGTATGAACTCACTATCAAAACCAGTATGAACTCACTATCAGAACCAGTATAAACTCACTATCAGAACCAGTATAAACTCACTATCAAAACCAGTATAAACTCACTATCAAAACCAGTATGAACTCACTATCAAAACCAGTATGAACTCACTATCAGAACCAGTATAAACTCACTATCAGAACCAGTATAAACTCACTATCAAAACCAGTATAAACTCACTATCAAAACCAGTATAAACTCACTATCAAAACCAGTATAAACTCACTATCAAAACCAGTATAAACTCACTATCAAAACCAGTATAAACTCACTATCAAAACCAGTATGAACTCACTATCAAAACCAGTATGAACTCACTATCAGAACCAGTATAAACTCACTATCAGAACCAGTATAAACTCACTATCAAAACCAGTATAAACTCACTATCAAAACCAGTATAAACTCACTATCAAAACCAGTATAAACTCACTATCAAAACCAGTATAAACTCACTATCAAAACCAGTATAAACTCACTATCAACACCAGTATGAACTCACTATCAACACCAGTATGAACTCACTATCAAAACCAGTATGAACTCACTATCAACACCAGTATGAACTCACTATCAAAACCAGTATGAACTCACTATCAGAACCAGTATGAACTCACTATCAGAACCAGTATGAACTCACTATCAGAACCAGTATGAACTCACTATCAAAACCAGTATAAACTCACTATCAGAACCAGTATGAACTCACTATCAGAACCAGTATGAACTCACTATCAGAACCAGTATAAACTCACTATCAGAACCAGTATGAACTCACTATCAAAACCAGTATAAACTCACTATCAACACCAGTATGAACTCACTATCAGAACCAGTATGAACTCACTATCAGAACCAGTATGAACTCACTATCAAAACCAGTATGAACTCACTATCAGAACCAGTATAAACTCACTATCAGAACCAGTATAAACTCACTATCACAACCAGTATAAACTCACTATCAGAACCAGTATAAACTCACTATCAGAACCAGTATAAACTCACTATCAGAACCAGTATAAACTCACTATCAGAACCAGTATGAACTCACTATCAGAACCAGTATAAACTCACTATCAGAACCAGTATGAACTCACTATCAGAACCAGTATAAACTCACTATCAGAACCAGTATGAACTCACTATCAGAACCAGTATGAACTCACGATCAACACCAGTATGAACTCACTATCAAAACCAGTATAAACTCACTATCAACACCAGTATGAACTCACTATCAACACCAGTATAAACTCACTATCAAAACCAGTATGAACTCACTATCAACACCAGTATGAACTCACTATCAACACCAGTATAAACTCACTATCAAAACCAGTATGAACTCACTATCAGAACCAGTATGAACTCACTATCAGAACCAGTATGAACTCACTATCAACACCAGTATGAACTCACTATCAACACCAGTATAAACTCACTATCAAAACCAGTATGAACTCACTATCAGAACCAGTATGAACTCACTATCAACACCAGTATAAACTCACTATCAAAACCAGTATGAACTCACTATCAGAACCAGTATGAACTCACTATCAGAACCAGTATGAACTCACTATCAGAACCAGTATGAACTCACTATCAGAACCAGTATGAACTCACTATCAGAACCAGTATGAACTCACTATCAGAACCAGTATGAACTCACTATCAAAACCAGTATGAACTCACTATCAACACCAGTATAAACTCACTATCAGAACCAGTATAAACTCACTATCAACACCAGTATGAACTCACTATCAGAACCAGTATGAACTCACTATCAAAACCAGTATAAACTCACTATCAACACCAGTATGAACTCACTATCAAAACCAGTATAAACTCACTATCAGAACCAGTATAAACTCACTATCAGAACCAGTATGAACTCACTATCAGAACCAGTATGAACTCACTATCAGAACCAGTATGAACTCACTATCAACACCAGTATGAACTCACTATCAACACCAGTATAAACTCACTATCAGAACCAGTATAAACTCACTATCAGAACCAGTATGAACTCACTATCAGAACCAGTATGAACTCACTATCAAAACCAGTATAAACTCACTATCAACACCAGTATGAACTCACTATCAAAACCAGTATAAACTCACTATCAGAACCAGTATAAACTCACTATCAGAACCAGTATAAACTCACTATCAGAACCAGTATGAACTCACTATCAGAACCAGTATAAACTCACTATCAACACCAGTATGAACTCACTATCAAAACCAGTATAAACTCACTATCAGAACCAGTATAAACTCACTATCAGAACCAGTATGAACTCACTATCAGAACCAGTATGAACTCACTATCAAAACCAGTATAAACTCACTATCAACACCAGTATGAACTCACTATCAGAACCAGTATAAACTCACTATCAGAACCAGTATAAACTCACTATCAGAACCAGTATGAACTCACTATCAGAACCAGTATAAACTCACTATCAGAACCAGTATAAACTCACTATCAGAACCAGTATGAACTCACTATCAGAACCAGTATAAACTCACTATCAGAACCAGTATGAACTCACTATCAGAACCATTATAAACTCACTATCAGAACCAGTATAAACTCACTATCAGAACCAGTATGAACTCACTATCAACACCAGTATGAACTCACTATCAAAACCAGTATAAACTCACTATCAACACCAGTATGAACTCACTATCAACACCAGTATGAACTCACTATCAACACCAGTATAAACTCACTATCAAAACCAGTATGAACTCACTATCAAAACCAGTATGAACTCACTATCAACACCAGTATGAACTCACTATCAGAACCAGTATGAACTCACTATCAGAACCAGTATGAACTCACTATCAGAACCAGTATGAACTCACTATCAACACCAGTATGAACTCACTATCAACACCAGTATAAACTCACTATCAAAACCAGTATGAACTCACTATCAGAACCAGTATGAACTCACTATCAACACCAGTATAAACTCACTATCAGAACCAGTATGAACTCACTATCAGAACCAGTATGAACTCACTATCAGAACCAGTATGAACTCACTATCAGAACCAGTATGAACTCACTATCAGAACCAGTATAAACTCACTATCAGAACCAGTATGAACTCACTATCAGAACCAGTATGAACTCACTATCAGAACCAGTATGAACTCACTATCAAAACCAGTATAAACTCACTATCAGAACCAGTATGAACTCACTATCAGAACCAGTATGAACTCACTATCAGAACCAGTATGAACTCACTATCAACACCAGTATGAACTCACTATCAACACCAGTATGAACTCACTATCAGAACCAGTATGAACTCACTATCAACACCAGTATAAACTCACTATCAGAACCAGTATAAACTCACTATCAACACCAGTATGAACTCACTATCAGAACCAGTATGAACTCACTATCAAAACCAGTATAAACTCACTATCAACACCAGTATGAACTCACTATCAGAACCAGTATGAACTCACTATCAAAACCAGTATAAACTCACTATCAACACCAGTATGAACTCACTATCAAAACCAGTATAAACTCACTATCAGAACCAGTATAAACTCACTATCAGAACCAGTATGAACTCACTATCAGAACCAGTATGAACTCACTATCAGAACCAGGATTCATTCACCATTAAAAACCAATGAAAACTAGTAATAAAACCAGTGTAAATCCAAATATCAGACCCAGCACAAATCTAGTATTGAACCAGTGATACAACCAGTATAAACCCAGTCTCAATAAACGCAGCATTATAACCAGTATACATGTCAGCATCAAACCCAGTATGGATCTATGAAACATTAAAAAGTATAACTCTAGTTTTAAACCAGGTTACATCCTGATTTAATCTCAGTACAAACTGGTTGTTTGAGTCCTTGTCTGTGTGGGCGGACTGGGTACATTAACATATAAATACCCCCCCCCCCCCCCACTGGTGAGGGGGTGAAGGGGGTCAGTGAATGAATGAGTTAGTGTGGATGAACGAGCAGGACGAAGGAGGACGGAGGAGACTTCTGTCTGTCCACCAACTGATCAATAAACTGATCATTGGGACAGAAAAGTCTCAATCAAAGTGTTCAAACTTCCTGTTTTATTGTTTCTCCAGAGCTGGAAACCAGTTTTCTGGACCCCTGCAGCTCTGGGTGGGAAACCCCTCAGCCCAGGCCGTCCCACGGGGGGCAGCGGGGTCAGTCCAGCTCCTTCAGACGGACGGACGGACACTGGACGCTTTGTCCTCCAGACATTCCCCCGGTTCACAGAGACGCTCCCACACAGAGCTGGAAAATTACAGGCTGCACCCGAACGCCTCGTTACGAAGAGGAGAACATTCACCTGAGTCTTCACTGAACCGCGTCTCTGAACACGACATGTCATCATGAAGACGTTCACACAATTCCTCCTGACGGGCTTCAGAATGTAAAACACAGTCATAACAAAACTCAGCTGAACTTTATCAACATCAATCAAATATGGAGCACAGGTCGACTGTAAAACACCTCAGTTATACTTATTTTAATGAGTTAGCTTCTAAAAACACCAACAAAGTCTTCATGAGTGGTGGTAACCAGAAGCACTGAGCTTTCACTTCAGTGAAACTACTCGTACCACAGTATAAATACTCTGGTACGAGTAAAGGTCCTGCATTCAAAACTTTACTGAAGCAGAATCAGCACCAAATATACTTCAATTACCAGAAGTAAAAGTACTCATTATGCTAAATATGATGTATTACCTTATTGTATTACTGTTAGTAATGTGTTTATTGTTGTTTATCTCTGTGAAGTCACTAAAGCTGTCCGATAAAAGCAGTAAAAAGTACAATATGTACTTCTCAAATGTAGTGGAGTAGAAGTAGAAAGTAGCAGAAAATGGAAAGGTATAGTACAAGTACCTCAAAATTGTACATTAGTAGAGCACTACCAGAATCTCAGTTCACTGTTCACTTGTACTCGTCAGTTCAAAAGTTAAAGCAAACAGTCGGCTAAAGTGACCCAGAGTTTAAAGGCTGAGAGAGAAATACCTGAAGTCTAAAAGTACACAATAAAACACAGCATCTGCAACAGGAAGTCTGAACCGTTTGAATAAAGTGACCGGTTTATGACTGGGCCTGCTTAGCACTGCGTGATGGACGCAGGACGTAGAACCAATCGAGCAGCAATGCAGAATAAATATATTATATCATATTTATTACACATTTATTATAAGTTATTCTAATCTACATGTAATATACATATACATGTAGATTACATGTAGAATGATTTATAATAAATGTAGTATAAACAGAAGTGTGTCTGCAGACAGGGAGGCTCGAATGAGAAACACTGTACAGTTGCATTGTGGGAGATGTAGGATCCAGTGTGTTTGTAAGATCTGGAGCACCCTCAGACTGGGAGGCAGAAGTGTGGCTCTTACCTAGCATGGCGGCGGCGCCCTCTGCTGGGAACTCTGGGAACTGTCCCTCTGAGGGGACGCTGACGGTCCTGCGGAGACTCCGACCCTTTGAAGAGTCTGAGGGGCTCAGCTGGGGGGGGGGGGGGGGGGGTCAGTCTGTGGAGCGGGTTCTGTATGTTTCAGTCTCTTTATTACCAGTTAACAGTACCAGATCATTATAGTGCACTTTAATATATCATATCATATCTTTTATTAAGTTAATATATTTGTTTTATTGTGTAGAGGACAAAACCTGATCAATTAAAAATAAGTAAATGAGGAGATACATTCATTCATGTGGCACATGTACATATACACATAAATAAACTTCAAAATGAAAGAGAAGAATAGAAGAATAACGGGGATTTATACAAAGCAAATTAAAACAGAAATATCAATCGATGTCATTTACGTCAATTACATTTATTTATAATATTATTTCTGGTACATTTAATGTCATATTCATTCATGTGTGGTTTCAGCTTGTCCTCCATCATATTGCTGTATTTTACTTTATATTATATATTATATCACTGCCTTTCACCGGATATATATATATAGAACACTATGTTATGCTAATATGTTGTGATATCTGCATCCTTTCTGTATTATTGACATTTCTTCATGAATACAGAGAAACACTGAAGCATGTGCTCGTCTCTTCATTGACCTGTGGTTCTTGGTGTCTGTGTGCTGTATTTGATATGAGCTGCTGATGACGCTTCCTTTAACATGGAAAGAACATCACGAGGAGCAACATCTTTCAAACCAGCGTACTTCTGCTTCTGATTGAGACCCAGACGAGTGTTTGTGCAGCGATGGACGTGAGTCGGTTCTGACCTCGTCCTCCTTGTTGAGCAGCAGCAGCTGGCTGTCCGTCAGGATGCAGAACTTCCTGTCCCAGGCTCCGCCCCCGCTGGACGGACTCTGACCGCAGGAGAAGAGGTGAGCCGGAGGACCTTTAACGTCTGAGAGCGTCAGGAAGCACAGAGACACACGGAGACACAGACAGAGAGACACAGAGAGACACGGAGAGACACAGAGAGAGACACAGAGAGACACGGAGAGACACGGAGAGACACAGAGAGACACAGAGAGACACGGAGAGACACGGAGAGACACAGAGAGACACAGAGAGACACAGAGAGACACGGAGAGACACGGAGAGACACGGAGAGACACGGAGAGACACAGAGAGACACGGAGAGACACGGAGAGACACGGAGAGACACAGAGAGACACGGAGACACACGGAGACACGCGGAGAGACACAGAGAGACACAGAGAGACACAGAGAGACACAGAGAGACACGGAGAGACACGGAGAGACACGGAGAGACACAGAGAGACACAGAGACACAGAGAGACACAGAGACAGAGAGACACACGGAGAGACACGGAGAGACACAGAGAGACACAGAGAGACACAGAGAGACACGGAGAGACACAGAGAGACACGGAGAGACACGGAGAGACACAGAGAGACGCGGAGAGACACGGAGACACAGAGACACAGAGACACATGGAGAGACACAGAGACACAGAGACACATGGAGAGACACAGAGAGACACAGAGACACAGAGACACACGGAGAGACACAGAGACACACGGAGAGACACAGAGACACAGAGACACACGGAGAGACACAGAGAGACACACGGAGACACAGAGAGACACAGAGACACGGAGAGACACAGAGACACAGAGACACAGAGACACAGAGAGACACGGAGAGACACAGAGACACAGAGACAGAGAGACACACGGAGAGACACAGAGAGACACGGAGAGACACGGAGAGACACAGAGAGACACAGAGAGACACGGAGAGACACGGAGAGACACAGAGAGACACAGAGAGACAGAGAGAGACAGAGACACAGAGAGACAGAGAGACACAGAGAGACACAGAGAGACAGAGAGACACAGAGAGACAGAGAGACACAGAGAGACAGAGAGAGACACACAGAGAGACACAGAGAGACACAGAGAGACAGAGAGACACAGAGAGACAGAGAGAGACACACAGAGAGACACAGAGAGACACAGAGAGACAGCGAGAGACACACAGAGAGACACAGAGAGACACAGAGACACAGAGAGACACAGAGAGACAGAGAGAGACACACAGAGAGACAGAGAGAGACACACAGAGAGACACGGAGACACACAGAGAGACACGGAGAGACAGAGAGACACAGAGAGACACAGAGACACAGAGACACAGAGAGACACGGAGAGACACGGAGAGACACAGAGAGACACGGAGACACACAGAGAGACAGAGAGACACAGAGAGACACAGAGAGACACAGAGAGACAGAGAGACACAGAGAGACACACGGAGAGACACAGAGACACGGAGACACAGAGACACAGAGACAGAGAGACACAGAGAGACACACACAGAGACAGAGAGACACACAGAGACACAGAGAGACACACACAGAGACAGAGAGACACACAGAGACACACAGAGACACACACAGAGACACACAGAGACACACAGAGACACACACAGAGACACAGAGAGACACAGAGACACAGAGAGACACAGAGAGACACACAGACACAGAAAGACACACACAGAGACACAGAGAGACACACACAGAGACACACAGAGACACACACAGAGACACAGAGAGACACAGAGAGACACACATAGACACAGAAAGACACACACAGAGACACAGAGAGACACACACAGAGACACACAGAGACACACACAGAGACAGAGACACACACAGAGACACAGAGAGACACACACAGAGACACACACAGAGACAGAGACACACAGACACACACAGAGACAGACGGAGACACATATTGTTATTGAACTATAAACTGAGCATCTTTAAAAAACACAATTCGTTCAACAAAAACAACCAAGAACACATCAACATGTAAACACACGTACCATGAATATGAATACGCTGTGAGTGTAAACAGTAACGAGCCGGAGAGGACAACAAAGACCACGCTGGTCAGATCTTCAGACAGGATGAGGTCTGGATCAGCAGTGTTTGGGTCCAGAACCACAGGAGTGTAGGAGACCATGTCCTTCATCTTGTTCCAGATGTTGAAGGCCAGGTTGCCCAGGTGTTTGGCCTCGTCTATCAGAGCTCCTGAGAGCAGCTGTGGATCCTCCAGCAGGGGGCGCTGCTGGACTCTTTCCACTGCAGCCTTGTAGTTGTCATCTAACTGTTAATTAACTGTAATGACTTAGGAATAAAAGTCTTTATATTTTAAGAATAAAAGTCTTTATATTTGGAGAATAAAAGTCTATATTTGGAGAATAAAGCTTATGTTATGTGTTACAAGCTGCCTCAGGAACAACATGTTGGATGATGTTTATTATGCCTAGAATGGTTGCTTGTATGTTTCAGCAGATTACAGTTAATATTTTTACGGATCATATGACAACATTCCTCACTGATTGGTTAAAGTGACATTAATGTCATTATTTAGATATCAGATCAAACTGCAAAACACAAAACAACAAGAAAACTTTAATCCAATTCCTGTTTGCTCAGATGCTTCATGCAAAGAGTTTCAAGTATGAAAGTGAAAAATAAAACAGGAAACACGTGTTCTCATTGTTATTAATGTGGTTCAACAAATATGTTTTAATCTCTGGTTCTACGAGAGGAAACAGATGTTTAAGATGCTTCCATGAGAACTGTATTACAGTGATGATGCTGAGAAGGAAGATAACTCCTCCCCCTCTCATATGACTACATTTCCCATAAACCACCTGTATCTGGTGTCCCAGAGAAGAGGACTTCCTGGTTGGTTTTGGTGAATGTGGGTCTTGTTCAGGTTGAGTCCCCGTGTTGGTCTGAACACCAGCAAACCTGCACTTTCATTTTATTTAAATATCCTAAAATCTTCACCTTCAGGTCGATTCCTCAAACGACTACAAGTATTAAGATCTCGTAATATTACAACATTTCTCAAAAGACTTCATGAAATGCTAAAAGAACTTTGAGTCTAAACATGTTGGTTTCTCCAGTGGGTTTTATTAAATGTGTTTTCTCTCTTTTTGGAGTCCTACAAGTTCTAAAATATCCGTGCTGTATTCTGAATTTGGTTTATTTTGATGTGAGGTTTCCTAAACACTGTATTTGGACCAAATATGGTCACTTCCTGGTTGCAAAAAAACCAAACAAACAAGATGGCGACGACCACAACGCTGAACTCAAGGCTTCAAAACATCCACAAACCAAAGACAGACGTTACGACAACTCCGTCCACTTCCTGTATACAGTTTATGGTGCTGCTAAAGAT
This sequence comes from Ophthalmolycus amberensis, assembly GCA_024529925.1. Classification (NCBI taxonomy): domain Eukaryota; kingdom Metazoa; phylum Chordata; class Actinopteri; order Perciformes; family Zoarcidae; genus Ophthalmolycus; species Ophthalmolycus amberensis. The sequence continues at coordinate 484,050 of JAFEUB010000205.1, read as the reverse complement.
TACGACGAAAAAAGAAAAACTTTCTTCAGATTAAATATTAATTCACTTTTTAAATTCTTGGTGAATTCCGTCGCAATGACGCCGCGTTTTGTTCCCAACCGCCACGACAAAAGTGGTTTCATTTCACTGCCGCTCTGGTTCACCCGTCTGACTCTATGGCAACAGCAGCCGAGGCTCATGGGTATCGCAGTCTTTAGACCCGTCCACCAACACGTGGGACAAAAACACGTTCATTCAGACACTCCTCCAAATATGGTCACTTCCTGTTCACTGGTTGCAAATAGAAACAAGACTGCGACGGGCAAAATGTCGAACTAGAGGTTTCAAAATGTCCACAAACAACAAGAGACGTCACAACGGCCGAGTCCACTTCTGACGTGTTTAACAGCAAATGAAACGCTCGATTGAAACAACAGAAACAGTGTTTCCTCTGCAGGCATCAGTTGTCAGTTCTGCATGAAAACACACATTCGTTACCGTCTGGCTCCAAATATTTCGTCTGCACATCACGCCATGTTCCAGTGGAAAATGCAATTCGCATAACTTCACCTTCAACCGACACACAATCCGGACGAATGCAAATGTTTTGTGGAGAAGCTGCCGGATGATTTCCAGCTCTCAGTCAGCACAAAGGAGGAAGACTCAACCACAGAGGAAGGTTTTACCTCAGGACACACAGGATGAAGCTCTGCGACGCTCCTCAGAAGTCAGAATGAGCGTTATAGTTATAGTTATAGTTATAGTCTGGGACCAGAATCAACTGGTGGTTAAGAAGCTAACGAGAGATCTGTTTCTAGAGAAGGTTGCTATGAATCTCTTCAACAAATCCTCATACAACATTTTATCCTTTTACTAAAGTTATCGTCGTTTTTTTCCGACTAAAGTCAAACAACTCGTGTTCGTTACATGAATGCAGTGTTTTCAAAATAAACTCCCGTCTTCACAGGAAACTACTTGGTTAGGTTTAATAAAGATTGTCATTTGGGTTAAAATAACTACAGAAGTGTTTTCATACTGAAGTACAGAAGAAAGGCGACAAATAAATCAACGTTTCCTATGAGGAACAAACAGTTCTCCTGGAGGAAAGATCAGCGTGAGATCAGTGATCATTTATACGTCCTGCTTAGGGTTTGATTTCATATCTACAAATTACATTCTGTTCATATTTCGTAGGTTTAGCTGCGAGCTCTGCGTGAGAAAAGCCTGTTCTATACCGTAAAATAAAGGTTGACATATAGGTCGGAATACTTCGACGTTGCTATACATCTATAGAGAAACAAGAAGTGTAAAGTTACTCCTTCAACAGTATTTTCTCTCATGATGTACTTGAATAAATCCAGATCAACGTGGTCTCTCCTACCAGACTCTTCAGGTTCAGGTCTCTCCCCGAGGACTCTGCTGATCCTCCTCGACACCGAGGTGAGGAAGCTGCTGACGGAGGCTCCTCTCCGCTCCGACCTCGCCGTCCCGTCCGGACCGCGACCCGTACCGGGCTCAGACACGGACCTGAAGAACGGCAGGATCCCGCGCAGAGATCCGGGCCTCTGCTGGCCCTCGGAGGGTCTACGTGGGGCCACGTTGGACGAGCTCGGGAGGCTGAGCAGCCTCAGGTGGACAAGAGGCTCCGTGGAGCGCCCTTCGCCCTCGGGGGCGGCCATCTTGGCCTTTGCCAGGTGAGCAGATGTCCTCCACTCGTACTCGTCCAATGGCTGCTCAGGCTTCCTGTAACGGAGCCAGCGGTACGAGGCCCCACGGGGACTCTGGACCGGAGCCTCGCCACCCTCAGGGGGGCGTTGACTTCCCCTCATGGTCCGGCAAACATAGACGTCCCTCCAGGCAGATGGAACAGCTGGTTCACCGACTACCCTAAGGACACATCTCTGCTCGGCGAGCTCTTTGTCAACGAGGCCGGCGGTGAATCGTCTTCCTGGGAGGAAGTGGAGCGTCAGATGAACATCGAGTTTGTTTTTTAAGCCAATCAGGTTTCACCAAACACGCACGAAGCAGCAGGCTGTGGTTTCCCCTGAGAACGGGCTGGAAACTGAAACCACAGAGTTCAGAGAGTCGCCGCCGTCGTCTTCTTCTTCTTCTTCTTCCGTTGTGATCGCTGATCAAACCGTCCGATCAGGGTTGTTTTCATTCACAGATGAACGACACAACAGAGACGGGAGAGCTTTGGTTTTCAGAATCATTTCAGATTACAAAGCTCATCAAACATAAAAACATGAATCTTATTTCAGTTCAACGGGATTCTGGGAAAACACCTCAAACACCAAAATGCTTCAACTGCAGTGGTTTAGTCCTCTGCTAAAGTACAACTCTCATGTACTTGTACTTCACCTGAGTATTGTCTTTAATGCCACTTCTACTCCACTACATCTCAGACGGAAATACTGTATTTTAAACCAGTGATTCTCAACTGGTGGGCCGCAGACCCGTTGTCAGCCTTTGCCTGACAAAAAAAAAAGAAAATGTTGTGATTTTATTTTGAAGGGCATTTTTTATGCAGCGGAATTATTCCAGCATTTACGGCACTTTATCAGCGGGAAAAACACAGACCAATGCGTTGTGAATCACATCAGGTGATGCAGCTCAGCCAATCAAATATGGGCATTCTGACAAGTTTCCTGACTCAGTGAGATGTTCACACACCGTGACACACGGGGAGAGACGAGGATACAGAGACAGAGCAGGACTGTTGAGCTGTGAGATGTGAAAGTCAAATCATGGGACGATCTCCAAAAGAGAGAAATGTCCAGAGAGACGAGAGTCATTAGACTCTGACTGGACAGACTCATAGAGGTGAATTCTTCAAACACTAATTTCTCTTTTTGGAAGATGAGAAAAATATAATATTGTGGATTTTTCACTTCACCCTGAATGGACTGAATTTAAAGCTGCAGGACAATTCAGTGAAAATAATTTTTCTAAAATTAATTGTGTTACGTAATTTATTCTTTAATCCAGCCGTTATTTTACTTGAAATGAGAAGAACATGTATTCATGTATTTCTATGTATTATTTATAATCCATCCAGTTAAATTTGAAAAATGAGAATATTTGTTCAAATATAATTGATGTGTACTTTCTTTATTTGATTTGGCAGTTGTTTACTACACAGACACGTTACTACTACTAGACTTCTTGAATATAGATATACCCAAATTATATATATATATATATATATATATACATACATATATATATATATATATATATATATATATATATATATATATATAATTTGGTTCGTGGGTCGCGGCTTGTCATTCAGGGGTGATGGTGGGTCCCACAGCCAGACCAGTTGAGAACCACTGTTTTTAACTATTTATCTGATTTTACAAATGAATTCATTATTGTTGCACAAACAATCAGAACACGAATGTAAATCACTTCTTAAAACACATTTTTACAGACTGGCTATTTTATTATTTCATTTCTTTATTTTAGTTTATTAGTTTATTCTTATCGTATTGTTTGTCTTCGTTGAGCTTTCTTTTGTTTTATCGACTTACTTTTGCTGCTTTGTTTTTTAAAGCACTTTGTAAACCCTGTTTTTATTATTATATTATTATTATTATATTATTATTATTATAATATTATTATCATTATATTTGTATTATTATTATTATTATATTATTATTATTATTCCTCCATCACTGTTAAATGATCCGTTGAATAAGTAAATATAATGTAAAGCTTGAATAGTGCCGATGAAGACAGTGGGACGAGGTTGAAAGCTCCTGAAAAGCCTCGTGAGCCTCTTTCTCATGTTGACAAGAAGGAAAATAAATATATAAATGATGAATATTTTAGGAGGTTTTGTGCAATAAAAAACCAAAAAGAAGGAAACATATATAATTCTGTGACGCTGGGCTTTCCGTTCTTTTACCGCTGCCCCTGAACTTGTTTTCCGTGCTAAGCTAGGCTACATGCTAACAGAGTTTATGTGAGGAAGGCGGAGCTTCAGCAGCTGAATATGGAAACAATCTGACGAGAACTCTAAAATAATGATGAGTGAATCAGAGCAGCTTGTTGTGTCACATGACTCAGAACATGATGTCACTACAGATATGATACAGAAGAAACAAATCTGAATCTTCACTGAAGCTAATATGAATCCAATGAGACAAAGAATAAATTAAAGTTCATTTACTATTTGTGACTTTAATATAAAGAGTTGTTCATCACTTAAGTTTCTCTGAAACAAGTTGAAGTGAATCTTTTTGAAACAACTTTCTTCTTCTTCTTCTCCACCTCCTCATCCCCCTCTTCTTCCTTCTCCCCCTCCTCTTCTTCCTTCTCCCCCTCATCTCCCTCCTCTTCTTCCTTCTCCCCCTCCTCTTCTTACTTCTCACCCTCCTCTTCTTCCTTCTCCCCTCATCTCCCTCCTCTTCTTCCTTCTCCCCCTCCTCTTCTTCCTTCTCCCCCTCATCTCCCTCCTCTTCTTCCTTCTCCCCCTCCTCTTCTTCCTTCTCACCCTCCTCTTCTTCCTTCTCACCCTCCTCTTCTTCCTTCTCCCCCTCATCTCCCTCCTCTTCTTCCTTCTCCTCCTCATCTCCCTCCTCTTCTCCCTTCTCCCCCTCATCTCCCTCCTCTTCTTCCTTCTCCCCCTCCTCTTCTTACTTCTCACCCTCCTCTTCTTCCTTCTCCCCCTCATCTCCTTCCTCTTCTTCCTTCTCCCCCTCCTCTTCTTCCTTCTCCCCCTCATCTCCCTCCTCTTCTTCCTTCTCACCCTCCTCTTCTTCCTTCTCCCCTCATCTCCCTCCTCTTCTTCCTTCTCCCCCTCATCTCCCTCCTCTTCTTCCTTCTCCCCCTCATCTGCCTCCTCTTCTTCCTTCTCCCCCTCCTCATCTCCCTCCTCTTCTTCCTTCTCCCCCTCATCTCCCTCCTCTTCTTCCTTCTCCCCCTCCTCATCTCCCTCCTCTTCTTCCTTCTCCCCCTCATCTCCCTCCTCTTCTTCCTTCTCCCCCTCCTCATCTCCCTCCTCTTCTTCCTTCTCCCCCTCCTCATCTCCCTCCTCTTCTTCCTTCTCCCCCTCCTCATCTCCCTCCTCTTCTCCCTCCTCTTCTTCCTTCTCCCCCTCATCTCCCTCTTCTTCCTTCTCCCCCTCATCTCCCTCCTCTTCTTCCTTCTCCCCCTCTTCTTCCTTCTCACCCTCATCTCCCTCCTCTTCTTCCTTCTCCCCCTCTTCTTCCTTCTCCCCCTCCTCATCTCCCTCCTCTTCTTCCTTCTCCCCCTCATCTCCCTCTTCTTCCTTCTCCCCCTCATCTCCCTCCTCTTCTTCCTTCTCCCCCTCTTCTTCCTTCTCCCCCTCCTCATCTCCCTCCTCTTCTTCCTTCTCCCCCTCATCTCCCTCCTCTTCTTCCTTCTCCCCCTCCTCATCTCCCTCCTCTTCTTCCTTCTCCCCCTCCTCATCTCCCTCCTCTTCTCCCTCCTCTTCTTCCTTCTCCCCCCTCATCTCCCTCTTCTTCCTTCTCCCCCTCATCTGCCTCCTCTTCTTCCTTCTCCCCCTCATCTCCCTCCTCTTCTTCCTTCTCCTCCTCATCTCCCTCCTCTTCTCCCTTCTCCCCCTCCTCTTCTTCCTTCTCCCCCTCATCTCCCTCCTCTTCTTCCTTCTCCCCCTCATCTGCCTCCTCTTCTTCCTTCTCCCCCTCCTCATCTCCCTCCTCTTCTTCCTTCTCCCCCTCATCTCCCTCCTCTTCTTCCTTCTCCCCCTCCTCATCTCCCTCCTCTTCTTCCTTCTCCCCCTCATCTCCCTCCTCTTCTTCCTTCTCCCCCTCCTCATCGCCCTCCTCTTCTTCCTTCTCCCCCTCCTCATCTCCCTCCTCTTCTTCCTTCTCCCCTCCTCATCTCCCTCCTCTTCTTCCTTCTCCCCTCATCTCCCTCCTCTTCTTCCTCTCCCCTCCTCATCTCCCTCCTCTTCTTCCTTCTCCCCCTCCTCATCTCCCTCCTCTTCTCCCTCCTCTTCTTCCTTCTCCCCCTCATCTCCCTCCTCTTCTTCCTTCTCCCCCTCATCTCCCTCTTCTTCCTTCTCCCCCTCATCTCCCTCCTCTTCTTCCTTCTCCCCCTCATCTCCCTCCTCTTCTTCCTTCTCCCCCTCCTCCTCCTTTCCCTCCTCCCTCCTCCTTCCCCTCCTCATCCTCTTCTTCTCCCCCTCCTCTCCTTCCTTCTCCCCCTCCCTCCTCCTCTCCCCCTCCTCCCTCCCCTCATCTTCTCCCTCCTCTTCTTCCTTCTCCCCTCCTCCTCATCTCCCTCCTCTTCTCCCTCCTCTTCTTCCTTCTCCCCCTCCCCTCTTCCCCATGTGACCCACATCTGCGTGTTCATTGGCTAACGACGCTGCATGTAGGTCAGAGCTAGAGACCCAGACGGACCGAGAGCCAAGTCCTCCTGAGGACCGCCCCCCCACACAAGGGGGATCGGGAGAGTCCAGGTCCTTCAGCAGACTTCCTGTCCACATGAGACACGATACCCACAAGCACCAATACCTAATCAATAACCATATTCACCTTGCATTCATTCTTTTATATATGTGCGTCTAAATTAACAGGTTTTTGTCCCACGTTTTGGTGGACCGGTCTAAAGACTGCAATACCCATGAGCCTCGGTGGCCGTTGCCATGGAGAAAGGCCAGTGAGACGGGGTGAACCAGGGCGGCAGTGACGCCAGTGAACAGGAAGTGACCATATCTGGACTGAGGAGGAGTGACGTAGAGACCTGTCAATCACCGTGTGGTTTTTGAGAGTTTTAGAGAATTTATGAAAGTGAATAATGGTGAAATAACTTATAGATTACTGTATTGAGACATAAATAAGCTTTAGTTTGAATTATGAATACACATTACTACACAGCCTATGTGACCATGGGTCTCCAGATGTAAAGTGCCGAAACATACTCTTGGTAAAACATGTAGAATATTCATTTTCTGTGGTATTGTTATCAGATGTGACCCTGGACTAGGTAAGGCTTCATTGTGTTTAGCAACGTCAAAACGTCAAATATGATAAAAAGAACCAATAAGAGTGTTGGTGAGATGGTATTTCACCATCAGGAGAAGAACCTCGGTATTTTTCCACTGAGTCCTCAAATAGACGGCAGCTTATTTTGGACTCTTGTTTTGTTTCAGAGAGGAAATCCCCCCCCCCCCCCCCCATCTTTCCATTTCCTCCTCTGATCCGCCTCCATTGTGTCCTGAAGACCTGAACCGGATCACCTGAACCGGGCCGACACAAACGGAACCAAACGAGCCGCTAACAGAAGCTGTGTGGACGTCACTCACAAAGAGCTGCATCAGCACGTTTACCTCTTTAATAAATGATCAGAAGAAGAAACGACACGAAGGAGAAGTCTGTAAAGACTTTAGTGAAGAAGAAGAAAGTGGAACAGAATCTTTTCATTTCATAATATCAGGGTTCTGATCTGAGAGAAAGTGAGATAATTATAGAATTATGTTGAAGCAACGAGGTGGCAGAAAATAAATCTGTCAATGAAAAAATGAAAAAGAGAAATTAAAGAATAAATTGAATAAACTTTTTTAAAGGATGGATTATTTATGTATTTGATTTATTCTTGATGGTCTGGATGTCATCAGTCTCAATGTGTGAAATAAGTATTAGTCTGCGTTGCTTCGCTGTTAATCATCTTGTTGCATCAGACATCTTTGTCTGTTTCCACCCTCGTACTGACTGAGGTGGTTCTGAATGTCTGAAGAGACGCTGGAGGACGACAGGAAACACGTTTCACTGAGACCGAAACATGTCCAGCTGGAGGACCTCAGGTGTGAAGACAACCACCTCCCACAACCCCCTCGTCCAATAAGACGACGTCTCAGTGGAGAGCGTCACATTTAAAATACACATCCAACATCTGACATCCAACCATCAGCAACTAACATCCAACATTTAACATTTATCATCCAACATCCAAACAATCCAAAACATACAACAATCCAACACCTGACCTCCAACATCTAACAAACAAGCATCCAACAAACAAGCATCCTACAAACAAGCATCCTACAAACAAGCATCCAACAAACAAACATCCTACAAACATCCAACAAACAAGCATCCTACAAACAAGCATCCAACAAACAAGCATCCTACAAACAAGCATCCTACAAACAAGCATCCTACAAACAAGCATCCAACAAACAAGCATCCAACAAACAAGCATCCTACAAACAAGCATCCAACAAACAAGCATCCTACAAACAAGCATCCAACAAACAAGCATCCAACAAACAAGCATCCTACAAACAAGCATCCAACAAACAAGCATCCAACAAACAAGCATCCAACAAACAAGCATCCTACAAAGAAGCATCCTACAAACAAGCATCCAACAAACAAGCATCCTACAAAGAAGCATCCTACAAACAAGCATCCTACAAACAAGCATCCGACAAACAAGCATCCGACAAACAAGCATCCGACAAACAAGCATCCGACAAACAAGCATCCTACAAACAAGCATCCGACAAAGAAGCATCCAACAAACAAGCATCCACCAAACAAGCATCCTACAAACAAGCATCCAACAAACAAGCATCCTACAAACAAACATCCAACAAACAAGCATCCTACAAACAAGCATCCTACAAACAAACATCCAACAAACAAGCATCCAACAAACAAACATCCAACAAACAAGCATCCAACAAACAAGCATCCTACAAACAAGCATCCAACAAACAAGCATCCAACAAACAAGCATCCTACAAACAAACATCCAACAAACAAGCATCCAACAAACAAGCATCCAACAAACAAGCATCCAACAAACAAGCATCCTACAAAAAACATCCAACAAACAAGCATCCAACAAACAAGCATCCTACAAAAAACATCCAACAAACAAGCATCCTACAAACAAACATCCAACAAACAAACATCCTACAAACAAACATCCTACAAACAACCATCCAACAAACAAACATCCAACAAACAAACATCCTACAAACAAACATCCAACAAACAAACATCCTACAAACAACCATCCAACAAACAAACATCCAACAAACAAGCATCCTACAAACAAGCATCCAACAA
>JAFEUB010000205.1:407500-470000 GCA_024529925.1 Ophthalmolycus amberensis | reverse complement strand
AGAAATGCAAGGCAGTCATTCTTCTCTGACATCATAACCAAAAACAAGAACAATACACGCGCCTTATTTGCTACTGTCGACAGGCTAACAAACCCTCCAGTGTCGGTAGCTGCTGAGCTCCAATCCACCTGGGCATGCAATCAATTTGCCACCTTTTTTACTGACAAAATTCAGAAAATTAGACAAGCAGTCAGTGCCTCCACATCAACCACAGGATATGTGTTGTCCCGATCTCTGAATAACATCCATTCAAATATCATGACACAATTTCATTCAATCGACCGTAGAAGCCTAGAAGACATCATACAACATCTGAAGTCATCCTCCTGCTGCTTGGATATTCTACCAACACACTTTTTCAAAAATATTTCAAACTGCATGACCACTGATCTTTTACAAATTGTAAACACATCCCTTCTCTCAGGTGTCTTCCCACAAGCCCTAAAAACTGCAGTTATTAAACCACTCCTAAAGAAGGCTAGTTTAGACTCCGCAACGATGAAAAATTATAGGCCAATATCAAACCTCCCATTTTTAAGTAAAATAATTGAAAAAGCGGTTTTCCAACAGCTGACCAACTTCTTGGCCGTAAATAACTGCTTTGATGTTTTCCAGTCAGGCTTTCGACAGCACCACAGTACTGAAACTGCTCTTGTTAAGGTTTTCAACGACATCCACTTAAACATAGACAATGGCAGAAGTTCAGTCTTAGTGTTACTAGATCTCAGTGCTGCATTCGACTAAAAATCTGGGTGGGACTCTCTGGCACAGCACTTACCTGGTTTGAATCCTACTTGAAGGACAGAATACTTTGTGTCTGTAGCTGATTACACATCAGAGCTGACTAAAATGACATGTGGTGTTCCCCAAGGTTCAATACTGGGGCCTCTTCTGTTCAACATCTACATGCTTCCACTAGCTCAGATTATGGAAAACAACAAAGTGTGTTATCATAATTATGCAGACGACACACAAATCTACATAACTATGTCACCAGGGGACTATAATCCCATACAAGGGCTGGGTAACTGCATTGAACAAATCAACAACTGGATGTGCCAGAATTTTCTTCAATTAAACAAAGATAAAACAGAAGTAATTGTTTTTGGTACCAAGGACGAACAATTGAAAATCACCGCTCAGCTTCAGTCACTGATGTTAAAACCCACAAACCAAGCCAGAAATCTAGGTGTAGTTATGGATTCAGACCTCAACCTGAACAGCCATATCAAGACAATTACAAAATCAGCCTACTATCACCTGAAGAATATATCAAGGATTAGAGGACTTATGTCTCAACAGGATTTGGAAAAACTTGTCCACGCATTTATCTTCAGCAGACTGGACTACTGTAACGGTGTGTTTACAGGTCTCTGTAAAAAATCCGTCAGAAAGCTGCAGCTGATTCAGAACGCTGCAGCTCGAGTCCTCACTAAGACCAGGAGGGTGGACCACATCACTCCAGTTCTGAGGTCTTTGCACTGGCTTCCTGTCCAACAAAGAATTGACTTTAAAATCCTGCTGTTGGTTTACAAAGCACTGAATGGTTTGGGACCAAAATACATCTCCGATCTGCTGCTACCTTATGAACCATCCCGACCCCTCAGGTCGTCTGGGACCGGTCTACTTTCTGTTCCCAGAGTCAGAACTAAACATGGAGAAGCAGCGTTCAGTTTTTCTGCTCCACATATCTGGAACAAAGTCCCAGAAAGCTGCAGGTCTGCTGAGACCCTCAGCTCATTTAAATCAAGATTGAAGACCTTTCTGTTTGCTGCTGCCTTTAATTGAACCACGTTCAATTAATATATTAATCAATTTCCTGCATTTCTGCATTTTACTACTGCATTTTATTTCTTACACTGTTTTTTAATTGTTTTTGAATCTCCTTTTCTTTTGCCTTATGTTTTGATGCTTTTAATGGTTTTATGTGAAGCACTTTGAATTACCTTGTTGTTGAAATGTGCTGTACAAATAAACTTGCCTTGCCTTGCCTTGCCTATGTGTGTGTGTGTATATATATGTGTGTATACGTGTATGTGTTGTGTGTGTATGTGTGTGTGTATGTATGTGTGTGTATACGTGTATGTGTGTGTGTATATGTGTATGTGTGTTATGTGTGAGTGTGTGTGTTATGTGTGTGTGTCTCTTACCGTAGACCCGGACCCATCCCTGCTGCTGACACACGGTGTCCACCAGGATCCGGTCCACCAGAGGGTCCAGTAGAGAGTCCACGTCTCCTGCCACCGAGTCCGTCTCCATAATCCAAACAACAATAAACTAGTCCTGTTCAGAATACAACCTCCAGAAGTGCACGTTAACCCGGTAAAAACGTGAGTTTAGGTGTTTAAACGGTCGCGGTAAACCGTTCAAAGTCGCTCCTGTAGCCGTTAGCTGAGGTCCTGTAGACCGGCTGACTCTCACTCATTGTTCCGCTCTCCCAGGTTAGCTTAGCTTAGCTTAAACTTCCAACCGACCAACCGTCCGGGAGCAGCGGGGGTCCCGTCTCCTTCCTGCCTGTGAAAAGTCCCCCAAGAAGCGGCTGTTTGATCCCGAGTGAGCCGCTGGAAGTGAGAGGACTCTCGGTGTGTCACTGCTCCATGAGTCCTCTCAACCGACACGGGCACGAGCCCGCCACCGGGCGCGCTCATGGGTGGGAAGACGGGCGAGAGCGCGCATCAAAGTCGGAAGCGAGCAGTGGTGAAAGTACTAATACACAGAGTAAAAGTACTAATACCACACAGTGAAATACCACACAGTGCTGCCCATTGCAACCTGTGTAATCTTGGGATTTTCTTTGATGGATCCATGTCGTTTGACCCTCATGTTAAGCAGCTGTCCAGGTCATGTTTCTTCCATCTAAGAAATATCAGTAAACTGAGATCTGTAGTATCACTGTGACCGAGCCTTTGAGGCAGTGGCCCCGAGGCTCTGGAATGCTCTGCCTGCAACTCTGCGGGTCGCAGATACTGTGAATACTTTTAAGAACCAGCTCAAAACCCACCTGTTTAGGCTGGCGTTTGTGTAAAAGTAAACCCATGTCCTAGACCTGCTCTTAAAATACGTTTTACATTTTAATTTTATTTTTTATTATTTTTTATTTTATTTTTTATTTTTTATTTTTCTCTGTGAATGTAATTTATTGACCCTTGGGTCACATTGTGTTTTTTATGCTTTTAAATGTCTGCTCTGTTAAGCACTTTGTGATGTTATGTCTGTGAAAAGCGCTCTATAAATTAAATTCATTCATTCACACAGTGAAAGTATTAATACCACACAGTGAGAGTACGGATACCACACAGTGAGAGTACTAATACCACACAGTCAAAGTATTAATACCACACAGTGAAAGTACTGATACCACACAGTGAGAGTATTAATACCACACAGTGAAAGTACTGATACCACACAGTGAGAGTATTAATACCACACAGTGAAAGTACTGATACCACACAGTGAAAGTATTAATACCACACAGTGAGAGTACGGATACCACACAGTGAGAGTACGGATACCACACAGTGAGAGTACTAATACCACACAGTCAAAGTATTAATACCACACAGTGAAAGTACTGATACCACACAGTGAGAGTATTAATACCACACAGTGAAAGTACTGCTACCACACAGTGAAAGTACTGATACCACACAGTGAGAGTATTAATACCACACAGTGAAAGTACTGATACCACACAGTCAGAGTATTAATACCACACAGTGAGAGTATTAATACCACACAGTGAAAGTACTGATACCACACAGTGAAAGTACTGATACCACACAGTGAAAGTACTGATACCACACAGTGAGAGTATTGATACCACACAGTGAAAGTACTGATACCACACAGTGAAAGTATTAATACCACACAGTGAAAGTACTGATACCACACAGTGAAAGTATTAATACCACACAGTGAAAGTACTGATACCACACAGTGAAAGTACTGATACCACACAGTGAAAGTACTGATACCACACAGTGAGAGTATTGATACCACACAGTGAAAGTACTGATACCACACAGTGAGAGTATTAATACCACACAGTGAAAGTACTGATACCACACAGTGAAAGTATTAATACCACACAGTGAGAGTACGGATACCACACAGTGAGAGTACGGATACCACACAGTGAGAGTACTAATACCACACAGTCAAAGTATTAATACCACACAGTGAAAGTACTGATACCACACAGTGAGAGTATTAATACCACACAGTGAAAGTACTGCTACCACACAGTGAAAGTACTGATACCACACAGTGAGAGTATTAATACCACACAGTGAAAGTACTGATACCACACAGTCAGAGTATTAATACCACACAGTGAGAGTATTAATACCACACAGTGAAAGTACTGATACCACACAGTGAAAGTACTGATACCACACAGTGAAAGTACTGATACCACACAGTGAGAGTATTGATACCACACAGTGAAAGTACTGATACCAGACAGTGAAAGTATTAATACCACACAGTGAAAGTACTGATACCACACAGTGAAAGTATTAATACCACACAGTGAAAGTACTGATACCACACAGTGAGAGTATTAATACCACACAGTGAAAGTACTCATACCACACAGTGAGAGTACTGATACCACACAGTCAGAGTATTAATACCACACAGTGAGAGTAATGATACCACACAGTGAGAGTATTAATACCACACAGTGAGAGTACTGATACCACACAGTGAGAGTATTAATACCACAGTGAGAGTACTGATACCACACAGTGAAAGTATAAATACCACACAGTGAGAGTACTGATACCACACAGTGAGAGTATTAATACCACAGTGAGAGTACTGATACCACACAGTGAAAGTATTAATACCACACAGTGAGAGGACTGATACCACACAGTGAGAGTACTGATACCACACAGTGAAAGTATTAATACCACACAGTGAGAGCACTGATACCACACAGTGAGAGTATTAATACCACACAGTGAGAGTACTGATACCACACAGTGAGAGTATTAATACCACAGTGAGAGTACTGACACCACACAGTGAGAGTATTACGTAATACCACACAGTGAAAGTACTGATACCACACAGTGAAAGTACTGATACCACACAGTGAGAGTATTGATACCACACAGTGAAAGTACTGATACCACACAGTGAGAGTATTAATACCACACAGTGAGAGTATTACGTAATACCACACAGTGAAAGTACTGATACCACACAGTGAGAGTATTGATACCACACAGTGAAAGTACTGATACCACACAGTGAAAGTATTAATGCCACACAGTGAAAGTATTGATACCACACAGTGAGAGTACTGATACCACACAGTGAAAGTATTGATACCACACAGTGAAAGTACTGATACCACACAGTGAGAGTATTAATACCACACAGTGAGAGTATTAACACCACACAGTGAGAGTACTGATACCACACAGTGAGAGTATTAATACCACAGTGAGAGTACTAATACCACACAGTGAGAGTATTAATACCACACAGTGAGAGTACTGATACCACACAGTGAGAGTGCTGATACCACACAGTGAGAGTACTAATACCACACAGTGAGAGTACTGATACCACAGTGAAAGTATTAATACCACACAGTGAGAGTACTGATACCACACAGTGAAGGTATTAATACCACACAGTGAGAGTACTGATACCACACAGTGAAGGTATTAATACCACACAGTGAGAGTACTGATACCACACAGTGAAGGTATTAATACCACACAGTGAGAGTACTAATACCACACAGTGATGGTATTAATACCACACAGTGAAGGTATTAATATCACACAGTGAAAGTACTGATACCACACAGTGAGAGTACTGATACCACACAGTGAGAGTACTGATACCACACAGTGAAGGTATTAATACCACACAGTGAGAGTATTAATACCACACAGTGAAAGTACTGATACCACACAGTGAAAGTACTGATACCACACAGTGAGAGTATTAATACCACACAGTGAATGTACTGATACCACACAGTGAAAGTATTAACACCACACAGTGAAAGTACTGATACCACACAGTGAGAGTATTCATACCACACAGTGAGAGTATTACGTAATACCACACAGTGAAAGTACTGATACCACACAGTGAAAGTACTGATACCACACAGTGAGAGTATTGATACCACACAGTGAAAGTACTGATACCACACAGTGAGAGTATTAATACCACACAGTGAGAGTATTACGTAATACCACACAGTGAAAGTACTGATACCACACAGTGAGAGTACTGATACCACACAGTGAAAGTACTGATACCACACAGTGAGAGTACTGATACCACACAGTGAGAGTACTGATACCACACAGTGAAGGTATTAATACCATACAGTGAAAGTACTGATACCACACAGTGAGAGTATTAATACCACACAGTGAAAGTACTGATACCACACAGTGAAAGTACTGCTACCACACAGTGAGAGTATTAATACCACACAGTGAAAGTACTGATACCACACAGTGAAAGTACTGATACCACACAGTGAGAGTATTGATACCACACAGTGAAAGTACTGATACCACACAGTGAGAGTATTAATACCACACAGTGAGAGTATTACGTAATACCACACAGTGAGAGTATTACGTAATACCACACAGTGAAAGTACTGATACCACACAGTGAGAGTATTGATACCACACAGTGAAAGTACTGATACCACACAGTGAAAGTATTAATGCCACACAGTGAAAGTACTGATACCACACAGTGAGAGTACTGATACCACACAGTGAAAGTATTGATACCACACAGTGAAAGTATTGATACCACACAGTGAGAGTAATGATACCACAGTGAGAGTACTGATACCACACAGTGAGAGTATTAATACCACACAGTGAGAGTACTGATACCACACAGTGAGAGTATTAATACCACAGTGAGAGTACTGATACCACACAGTGAAAGTATTAACACCACACAGTGAAAGTACTAATACCACACAGTGAGAGTACTGACACCACACAGTGAGAGTACTGATACCACACAGTGAAAGTATTGATACCACACAGTGAAAGTACTCATACCACACAGTGAGAGTACTGATACCACACAGTGAGAGTACTGATACCACACAGTGAAAGTATTAATACCACACAGTGAGAGTACTAATACCACACAGTGAGAGTATTAATACCACAGTGAGAGTACTGACACCACACAGTGAGAGTACTGATACCACACAGTGAGAGTATTGATACCACACAGTGAAAGTACTGATACCACACAGTGAGAGTATTAATACCACACAGTGAGAGTATTACGTAATACCACACAGTGAAAGTACTGATACCACACAGTGAGAGTACTGATACCACACAGTGAAAGTACTGATACCACACAGTGAGAGTACTGATACCACACAGTGAGAGTACTGATACCACACAGTGAAGGTATTAATACCATACAGTGAAAGTACTGATACCACACAGTGAGAGTATTAATACCACACAGTGAAAGTACTGATACCACACAGTGAAAGTACTGCTACCACACAGTGAGAGTATTAATACCACACAGTGAAAGTACTGATACCACACAGTGAAAGTACTGATACCACACAGTGAGAGTATTGATACCACACAGTGAAAGTACTGATACCACACAGTGAGAGTATTAATACCACACAGTGAGAGTATTACGTAATACCACACAGTGAGAGTATTACGTAATACCACACAGTGAAAGTACTGATACCACACAGTGAGAGTATTGATACCACACAGTGAAAGTACTGATACCACACAGTGAAAGTATTAATGCCACACAGTGAAAGTACTGATACCACACAGTGAGAGTACTGATACCACACAGTGAAAGTATTGATACCACACAGTGAAAGTATTGATACCACACAGTGAGAGTAATGATACCACAGTGAGAGTACTGATACCACACAGTGAGAGTATTAATACCACACAGTGAGAGTACTGATACCACACAGTGAGAGTATTAATACCACAGTGAGAGTACTGATACCACACAGTGAAAGTATTAACACCACACAGTGAAAGTACTAATACCACACAGTGAGAGTACTGACACCACACAGTGAGAGTACTGATACCACACAGTGAAAGTATTGATACCACACAGTGAAAGTACTCATACCACACAGTGAGAGTACTGATACCACACAGTGAGAGTACTGATACCACACAGTGAAAGTATTAATACCACACAGTGAGAGTACTAATACCACACAGTGAGAGTATTAATACCACAGTGAGAGTACTGACACCACACAGTGAGAGTACTGATACCACACAGTGAGAGTACTGATACCACAAAGTGAGAGTACTAATACCACACAGTGAGAGTATTAATACCACACAGTGAGAGTACTGATACCACACAGTGAGAGTACTGACACCACACAGTGAGAGTATTAATACCACACAGTGAGAGTACTGATACCACACAGTGAGATTACTGATACCACAGTGAGAGTATTAATACCACACAGTGAGAGTGCTGATACCACACAGTGAGAGTACTAATACCACACAGTGAGAGTACTGATACCACAGTGAAAGTATTAATACCACACAGTGAGAGTACTGATACCACACAGTGAAGGTATTAATACCACACAGTGAGAGTACTGATACCACACAGTGAAGGTATTAATACCACACAGTGAGAGTACTGATACCACACAGTGAAGGTATTAATACCACACAGTGAGAGTACTAATACCACACAGTGATGGTATTAATACCACACAGTGAAGGTATTAATATCACACAGTGAAAGTACTGATACCACACAGTGAGAGTACTGATACCACACAGTGAGAGTACTGATACCACACAGTGAAGGTATTAATACCACACAGTGAGAGTATTAATACCACACAGTGAAAGTACTGATACCACACAGTGAAAGTACTGATACCACACAGTGAGAGTATTAATACCACACAGTGAATGTACTGATACCACACAGTGAAAGTATTAACACCACACAGTGAAAGTACTGATACCACACAGTGAGAGTATTCATACCACACAGTGAGAGTATTACGTAATACCACACAGTGAAAGTACTGATACCACACAGTGAAAGTACTGATGCCACACAGTGAGAGTATTGATACCACACAGTGAAAGTACTGATACCACACAGTGAGAGTATTAATACCACACAGTGAGAGTATTACGTAATACCACACAGTGAAAGTACTGATACCACACAGTGAGAGTATTGATACCACACAGTGAAAGTACTGATACCACACAGTGAAAGTATTAATGCCACACAGTGAAAGTACTGATACCACACAGTGAGAGTACTGATACCACACAGTGAAAGTATTGATACCACACAGTGAAAGTATTGATACCACACAGTGAGAGTAATGATACCACAGTGAGAGTACTGATACCACACAGTGAGAGTATTAATACCACAGTGAGAGTACTGATACCACACAGTGAAAGTATTAACACCACACAGTGAAAGTACTAATACCACACAGTGAGAGTACTGACACCACACAGTGAGAGTACTGATACCACACAGTGAAAGTATTGATACCACACAGTGAAAGTACTCATACCACACAGTGAAAGTACTCATACCACACAGTGAGAGTACTGATACCACACAGTGAGAGTACTGATACCACACAGTGAAAGTATTAATACCACACAGTGAGAGTACTAATACCACACAGTGAGAGTATTAATACCACAGTGAGAGTACTGACACCACACAGTGAGAGTACTGATACCACACAGTGAGAGTACTGATACCACACAGTGAGAGTACTAATACCACACAGTGAGAGTATTAATACCACACAGTGAGAGTACTGATACCACACAGTGAGAGTACTGACACCACACAGTGAGAGTATTCATACCACACAGTGAGAGTATTACGTAATACCACACAGTGAAAGTACTGATACCACACAGTGAAAGTACTGATACCACACAGTGAGAGTATTGATACCACACAGTGAAAGTACTGATACCACACAGTGAGAGTATTAATACCACACAGTGAGAGTATTACGTAATACCACACAGTGAAAGTACTGATACCACACAGTGAGAGTATTGATACCACACAGTGAAAGTACTGATACCACACAGTGAAAGTATTAATGCCACACAGTGAAAGTACTGATACCACACAGTGAGAGTACTGATACCACACAGTGAAAGTATTGATACCACACAGTGAAAGTATTGATACCACACAGTGAGAGTAATGATACCACAGTGAGAGTACTGATACCACACAGTGAGAGTATTAATACCACACAGTGAGAGTACTGATACCACACAGTGAGAGTATTAATACCACAGTGAGAGTACTGATACCACACAGTGAAAGTATTAATACCACACAGTGAGAGTACTAATACCACACAGTGAGAGTATTAATACCACAGTGAGAGTACTGACACCACACAGTGAGAGTACTGATACCACACAGTGAGAGTACTGATACCACACAGTGAGAGTACTAATACCACACAGTGAGAGTATTAATACCACACAGTGAGAGTACTGATACCACACAGTGAGAGTACTGACACCACACAGTGAGAGTATTAATACCACACAGTGAGAGTACTGATACCACACAGTGAGATTACTGATACCACAGTGAAAGTATTAATACCACACAGTGAGAGTACTGATACCACACAGTGAAGGTATTAATACCACACAGTGAGAGTACTGATACCACACAGTGAAGGTATTAATACCACACAGTGAAGGTATTGATACCACACAGTGAAAGTACTGATACCACACAGTGAGAGTACTGATACCACACAGTGAGAGTACTGATACCACAGTGAAGGTATTAATACCATACAGTGAAAGTACTGATACCACACAGTGAGAGTATTAATACCACACAGTGAAAGTACTGATACCACACAGTGAAAGTACTGCTACCACACAGTGAGAGTATTAATACCACACAGTGAAAGTACTGATACCACACAGTGAAAGTACTGATACCACACAGTGAGAGTATTGATACCACACAGTGAAAGTACTGATACCACACAGTGAGAGTATTAATACCACACAGTGAGAGTATTACGTAATACCACACAGTGAGAGTATTACGTAATACCACACAGTGAAAGTACTGATACCACACAGTGAGAGTATTGATACCACACAGTGAAAGTACTGATACCACAGTGAAAGTATTAATGCCACACAGTGAAAGTACTGATACCACACAGTGAGAGTACTGATACCACACAGTGAAAGTATTGATACCACACAGTGAAAGTATTGATACCACACAGTGAGAGTAATGATACCACAGTGAGAGTACTGATACCACACAGTGAGAGTATTAATACCACACAGTGAGAGTACTGATACCACACAGTGAGAGTATTAATACCACAGTGAGAGTACTGATACCACACAGTGAAAGTATTAACACCACACAGTGAAAGTACTAATACCACACAGTGAGAGTACTGACACCACACAGTGAGAGTACTGATACCACACAGTGAAAGTATTGATACCACACAGTGAAAGTACTCATACCACACAGTGAGAGTACTGATACCACACAGTGAGAGTACTGATACCACACAGTGAAAGTATTAATACCACACAGTGAGAGTACTAATACCACACAGTGAGAGTATTAATACCACAGTGAGAGTACTGACACCACACAGTGAGAGTACTGATACCACACAGTGAGAGTACTGATACCACACAGTGAGAGTACTAATACCACACAGTGAGAGTATTAATACCACACAGTGAGAGTACTGATACCACACAGTGAGAGTACTGACACCACACAGTGAGAGTATTAATACCACACAGTGAGAGTACTGATACCACACAGTGAGATTACTGATACCACAGTGAAAGTATTAATACCACACAGTGAGAGTACTGATACCACACAGTGAAGGTATTAATACCACACAGTGAGAGTACTGATACCACACAGTGAAGGTATTAATACCACACAGTGAAGGTATTGATACCACACAGTGAAAGTACTGATACCACACAGTGAGAGTACTGATACCACACAGTGAGAGTACTGATACCACACAGTGAAGGTATTAATACCATACAGTGAAAGTACTGATACCACACAGTGAGAGTATTAATACCACACAGTGAAAGTACTGATACCACACAGTGAAAGTACTGCTACCACACAGTGAGAGTATTAATACCACACAGTGAAAGTACTGCTACCACACAGTGAAAGTACTGATACCACACAGTGAGAGTATTAATACCACACAGTGAAAGTACTGATACCACACAGTGAAAGTATTAATACCACACAGTGAAAGTATTAATACCACACAGTGAAAGTATTAATACCACACAGTGAGAGTACTGATACCACACAGTGAGAGTATTAATACCACACAGTGAGAGTACTGATACCACACAGTGAGAGTATTAATACCACAGTGAGAGTACTGACACCACACAGTGAGAGTACTAATACCACACAGTGAGAGTATTAATACCACACAGTGAGAGTACTGATACCACACAGTGAGAGTGCTGATACCACACAGTGAGAGTACTAATACCACACAGTGAGAGTACTGATACCACAGTGAAAGTATTAATACCACACAGTGAAGGTATTAATACCACACAGTGAGAGTACTGATACCACACAGTGAAGGTATTGATACCACACAGTGAGAGTACTGATACCACACAGTGAAGGTATTAATACCACACAGTGAGAGTACTAATACCACACAGTGATGGTATTAATACCACACAGTGAAGGTATTAATATCACACAGTGAAAGTACTGACACCACACAGTGAGAGTACTGATACCACACAGTGAGAGTACTGATACCACACAGTGAAGGTATTAATACCACACAGTGAGAGTATTAATACCACACAGTGAAAGTACTGATACCACACAGTGAAAGTACTGATACCACACAGTGAAAGTACTGATACCACACAGTGAGAGTATTAATACCACACAGTGAATGTACTGATACCACACAGTGAAAGTATTAACACCACACAGTGAAAGTACTGATACCACACAGTGAGAGTATTCATACCACACAGTGAAAGTACTGATACCACACAGTGAGAGTATTAATACCACACAGTGAAAGTACTGATACCACACAGTGAGAGTATTAATACCACACAGTGAGAGTATTACGTAATACCACACAGTGAAAGTACTGATACCACACAGTGAGAGTATTGATACCACACAGTGAAAGTACTGATACCACACAGTGAAAGTATTAATGCCACACAGTGAAAGTATTGATACCACACAGTGAGAGTAATGATACCACAGTGAGAGTACTGATACCACACAGTGAGAGTATTAATACCACACAGTGAGAGTACTGATACCACACAGTGAGAGTATTCATACCACAGTGAGAGTACTGATACCACACAGTGAAAGTATTAACACCACACAGTGAAAGTACTAATACCACACAGTGAGAGTACTGATACCACACAGTGAAAGTATTGATACCACACAGTGAAAGTACTCATACCACACAGTGAGAGTACTGATACCACACAGTGAGAGTACTGATACCACACAGTGAAAGTATTAATACCACACAGTGAGAGTACTAATACCACACAGTGAGAGTATTAATACCACAGTGAGAGTACTGATACCACACAGTGAGAGTACTGATACCACACAGTGAGAGTACTGATACCACACAGTGAGAGTACTGATACCACACAGTGAGAGTACTGACACCACACAGTGAGAGTATTAATACCACACAGTGAGAGTACTGATACCACACAGTGAGATTACTGATACCACAGTGAAAGTATTAATACCACACAGTGAGAGTACTGATACCACACAGTGAAGGTATTAATACCACACAGTGAGAGTACTGATACCACACAGTGAAGGTATTAATACCACACAGTGAAGGTATTAATACCACACAGTGAAAGTACTGATACCACACAGTGAGAGTACTGATACCACACAGTGAGAGTACTGATACCACACAGTGAAGGTATTAATACCACACAGTGAAAGTACTGATACCACACAGTGAGAGTATTAATACCACACAGTGAAAGTACTGATACCACACAGTGAAAGTACTGCTACCACACAGTGAGAGTATTAATACCACACAGTGAAAGTACTGATACCACACAGTGAAAGTACTGCTACCACACAGTGAAAGTATTAATACCACACAGTGAAAGTACTGATACCACACAGTGAAAGTACTGCTACCACACAGTGAAAGTATTAATACCACACAGTGAAAGTACTGATACCACACAGTGAAAGTACTGCTACCACACAGTGAAAGTACTGATACCACACAGTGAAAGTATTAATACCACACAGTGAAAGTATTAATACCACACAGTGAGAGTACTGATACCACACAGTGAGAGTATTAATACCACACAGTGAAAGTACTGATACCACACAGTGAAAGTACTGATACCACACAGTGAGAGTATTAATACCACACAGTGAAAGTACTGATACCACACAGTGAAAGTATTAATACCACACAGTGAAAGTACTGATACCACACAGTGAGAGTACTGATACCACACAGTGAGAGTACTGATACCACACAGTGAAAGTATTAATACCACACAGTGAGAGTACTGACACCACACAGTGAGAGTACTAATACCACACAGTGAGAGTATTAATACCACACAGTGAGAGTACTGACACCACACAGTGAGAGTACTAATACCACACAGTGAGAGTATTAATACCACACAGTGAGAGTACTGATACCACACAGTGAGAGTGCTGATACCACACAGTGAGAGTACTAATACCACACAGTGAGAGTACTAATACCACACAGTGAGAGTACTGATACCACAGTGAAAGTATTAATACCACACAGTGAGAGTACTGATACCACACAGTGAAGGTATTAATACCACACAGTGAGAGTACTGATACCACACAGTGAAGGTATTAATACCACACAGTGAGAGTACTGATACCACACAGT
This sequence comes from Ophthalmolycus amberensis, assembly GCA_024529925.1. NCBI lineage: Eukaryota > Metazoa > Chordata > Actinopteri > Perciformes > Zoarcidae > Ophthalmolycus > Ophthalmolycus amberensis. Next base: position 454,954 of record JAFEUB010000205.1, on the reverse strand, counting down.
GAAGGTATTAATACCACACAGTGAGAGTACTAATACCACACAGTGATGGTATTAATACCACACAGTGAAGGTATTAATATCACACAGTGAAAGTACTGATACCACACAGTGAGAGTACTGATACCACACAGTGAAGGTATTAATACCACACAGTGAGAGTATTAATACCACACAGTGAAAGTACTGATACCACACAGTGAAAGTACTGATACCACACAGTGAGAGTATTAATACCACACAGTGAATGTACTGATACCACACAGTGAAAGTACTGATACCACACAGTGAGAGTATTCATACCACACAGTGAAAGTACTGATACCACACAGTGAGAGTATTAATACCACACAGTGAAAGTACTGATACCACACAGTGAGAGTATTAATACCACACAGTGAGAGTATTACGTAATACCACACAGTGAAAGTACTGATACCACACAGTGAGAGTATTGATACCACACAGTGAAAGTACTGATACCACACAGTGAGAGTACTGATACCACACAGTGAAAGTATTGATACCACACAGTGAGAGTAATGATACCACACAGTGAGAGTATTAATACCACAGTGAGAGTACTGATACCACACAGTGAAAGTATTAACACCACACAGTGAGAGTACTGACACCACACAGTGAGAGTACTGATACCACACAGTGAAAGTATTGATACCACACAGTGAAAGTACTCATACCACACAGTGAGAGTACTGATACCACACAGTGAGAGTACTGATACCACACAGTGAAAGTATTAATACCACACAGTGAGAGTACTAATACCACACAGTGAGAGTATTAATACCACAGTGAGAGTACTGATACCACACAGTGAGAGTACTGATACCACACAGTGAGAGTACTGATACCACACAGTGAGAGTATTAATACCACACAGTGAGAGTACTGATACCACACAGTGAGAGTACTGACACCACACAGTGAGAGTATTAATACCACACAGTGAGAGTACTGATACCACACAGTGAGATTACTGATACCACAGTGAAAGTATTAATACCACACAGTGAGAGTACTGATACCACACAGTGAAGGTATTAATACCACACAGTGAGAGTACTGATACCACACAGTGACGGTATTAATACCACACAGTGAGAGTACTGATACCACACAGTGAAGGTATTAATACCACACAGTGAAGGTATTAATACCACACAGTGAAAGTACTGATACCACAGTGAGAGTACTGATACCACACAGTGAGAGTACTGATACCACACAGTGAAGGTATTAATACCACACAGTGAAAGTACTGATACCACACAGTGAGAGTATTAATACCACACAGTGAAAGTACTGATACCACACAGTGAAAGTACTGCTACCACACAGTGAGAGTATTAATACCACAGTGAAAGTACTGATACCACACAGTGAAAGTACTGCTACCACACAGTGAAAGTACTGATACCACACAGTGAGAGTATTAATACCACAGTGAGAGTACTGATACCACACAGTGAGAGTACTAATACCACACAGTGAGAGTATTAATACCACACAGTGAGAGTACTGATACCACACAGTGAGAGTATTAATACCACACAGTGAGAGTACTGATACCACACAGTGAGATTACTGATACCACAGTGAAAGTATTAATACCACACAGTGAGAGTACTGATACCACACAGTGAAGGTATTAATACCACACAGTGAGAGTACTGATACCACACAGTGAAGGTATTAATACCACACAGTGAGAGTACTAATACCACACAGTGAAGGTATTGATACCACACAGTGAAAGTACTGATACCACACAGTGAGAGTACTGATACCACACAGTGAGAGTATTAATACCACAGTGAGAGTACTGACACCACACAGTGAGAGTACTAATACCACACAGTGAGAGTATTAATACCACACAGTGAGAGTACTGATACCACACAGTGAGAGTGCTGATACCACACAGTGAGAGTACTAATACCACACAGTGAGAGTACTGATACCACAGTGAAAGTATTAATACCACACAGTGAAGGTATTAATACCACACAGTGAGAGTACTGATACCACACAGTGCAGGTATTGATACCACACAGTGAGAGTACTGATACCACACAGTGAAGGTATTAATACCACACAGTGAGAGTACTAATACCACACAGTGATGGTATTAATACCACACAGTGAAGGTATTAATATCACACAGTGAAAGTACTGACACCACACAGTGAGAGTACTGATACCACACAGTGAGAGTACTGATACCACACAGTGAAGGTATTAATACCACACAGTGAGAGTATTAATACCACACAGTGAAAGTACTGATACCACACAGTGAAAGTACTGATACCACACAGTGAGAGTATTAATACCACACAGTGAATGTACTGATACCACACAGTGAAAGTATTAACACCACACAGTGAAAGTACTGATACCACACAGTGAGAGTATTCATACCACACAGTGAAAGTACTGATACCACACAGTGAGAGTATTAATACCACACAGTGAAAGTACTGATACCACACAGTGAGAGTATTAATACCACACAGTGAGAGTATTACGTAATACCACACAGTCAAAGTACTGATACCACACAGTGAGAGTATTGATACCACACAGTGAAAGTACTGATACCACACAGTGAAAGTATTAATGCCACACAGTGAAAGTATTGATACCACACAGTGAGAGTAATGATACCACAGTGAGAGTACTGATACCACACAGTGAGAGTATTAATACCACACAGTGAGAGTACTGATACCACACAGTGAGAGTATTCATACCACAGTGAGAGTACTGATACCACACAGTGAAAGTATTAACACCACACAGTGAAAGTACTAATACCACACAGTGAGAGTACTGACACCACACAGTGAGAGTACTGATACCACACAGTGAAAGTATTGATACCACACAGTGAAAGTACTCATACCACACAGTGAGAGTACTGATACCACACAGTGAGAGTACTGATACCACACAGTGAAAGTATTAATACCACACAGTGAGAGTACTAATACCACACAGTGAGAGTATTAATACCACAGTGAGAGTACTGATACCACACAGTGAGAGTACTGATACCACACAGTGAGAGTACTGATACCACACAGTGAGAGTACTGATACCACACAGTGAGAGTACTGACACCACACAGTGAGAGTATTAATACCACACAGTGAGAGTACTGATACCACACAGTGAGATTACTGATACCACAGTGAAAGTATTAATACCACACAGTGAGAGTACTGATACCACACAGTGAAGGTATTAATACCACACAGTGAGAGTACTGATACCACACAGTGAAGGTATTAATACCACACAGTGAAGGTATTAATACCACACAGTGAAAGTACTGATACCACACAGTGAGAGTACTGATACCACACAGTGAGAGTACTGATACCACACAGTGAAGGTATTAATACCACACAGTGAAAGTACTGATACCACACAGTGAGAGTATTAATACCACACAGTGAAAGTACTGATACCACACAGTGAAAGTACTGCTACCACACAGTGAGAGTATTAATACCACACAGTGAAAGTACTGATACCACACAGTGAAAGTACTGCTACCACACAGTGAAAGTACTGATACCACACAGTGAGCGTATTAATACCACACAGTGAAAGTATTAATACCACACAGTGAAAGTACTGATACCACACAGTGAAAGTACTGCTACCACACAGTGAAAGTACTGATACCACACAGTGAAAGTATTAATACCACACAGTGAAAGTATTAATACCACACAGTGAGAGTACTGATACCACACAGTGAAAGTACTGATACCACACAGTGAAAGTACTGATACCACACAGTGAGAGTATTAATACCACACAGTGAAAGTACTGATACCACACAGTGAAAGTATTAATACCACACAGTGAAAGTACTGATACCACACAGTGAGAGTACTGATACCACACAGTGAGAGTACTGATACCACACAGTGAAAGTATTAATACCACACAGTGAGAGTACTGACACCACACAGTGAGAGTACTAATACCACACAGTGAGAGTATTAATACCACACAGTGAGAGTACTGACACCACACAGTGAGAGTACTAATACCACACAGTGAGAGTATTAATACCACACAGTGAAAGTACTGATACCACACAGTGAGAGTATTAATACCACACAGTGAAAGTACTGATACCACACAGTGAAAGTACTGCTACCACACAGTGAGAGTATTAATACCACAGTGAAAGTACTGATACCACACAGTGAAAGTACTGCTACCACACAGTGAAAGTACTGATACCACACAGTGAGAGTATTAATACCACAGTGAGAGTACTGATACCACACAGTGAGAGTACTAATACCACACAGTGAGAGTATTAATACCACACAGTGAGAGTACTGATACCACACAGTGAGAGTATTAATACCACACAGTGAGAGTACTGATACCACACAGTGAGAGTACTGATACCACAGTGAAAGTATTAATACCACACAGTGAGAGTACTGATACCACACAGTGAGAGTATTAATACCACAGTGAGAGTACTGATACCACACAGTGAGAGTACTGATACCACACAGTGAGAGTACTGATACCACAGTGAAAGTATTAATACCACACAGTGAGAGTACTGATACCACACAGTGAGAGTACTGATACCACACAGTGAGAGTATTAATACCACACAGTGAGAGTATTAATACCACACAGTGAGAGTACTGATACCACAGTGAAAGTATTAATACCACACAGTGAGAGTACTGATACCACACAGTGAAGGTGTTAATACCACACAGTGAGAGTACTGATACCACACAGTGAAGGTATTAATACCACACAGTGACGGTATTAATACCACACAGTGAAGGTATTAATACCACACAGTGAGAGTACTAATACCACACAGTGAAGGTATTAATACCACACAGTGAGAGTACTAATACCACACAGTGAAGGTATTAATACCACACAGTGAAAGTACTGATACCACACAGTGAGAGTACTGATACCACAGTGAGAGTATTAATACCACACAGTGAGAGTACTGATACCACACAGTGAGAGTACTGATACCACAGTGAAAGTATTAATACCACACAGTGAGAGTGCTGATACCACAGTGAAAGTATTAATACCACACAGTGAGAGTGCTGATACCACACAGTGAAGGTATTAATACCACACAGTGAGAGTACTAATACCACACAGTGAAGGTATTAATACCACACAGTGAGAGTACTAATACCACACAGTGAAGGTATTAATACCACAGTGAAAGTACTGATACCACACAGTGAGAGTATTAATACCACACAGTGAAGGTATTAATACCACGCAGTGAGAGTACTAATACCACACAGTGAAGGTATTGATACCACACAGTGAAAGTACTGATACCACACAGTGAAGGTATTAATACCACACAGTGAGAGTACTAATACCACACAGTGAGAGTACTAATACCACACAGTGAGAGTATTAATACCACACAGTGAGAGTATTAACACCACACAGTGAAAGTACTAATACCACACAGTGAGAGTATTAACACCACACAGTGAAAGTACTGATACCACACAGTGAGAGTATTAATACCACACAGTGAGAGTATTAATACCACAGTGAAAGTACTGATACCACACAGTGAGAGTATTCATACCACACAGTGAAAGTACTGATACCACACAGTGAGAGTATTAATACCACACAGTGAAAGTACTGATACCACACAGTGAGAGTATTAATACCACACAGTGAGAGTATTACGTAATACCACACAGTGAAAGTACTGATACCACACAGTGAGAGTATTGATACCACACAGTGAAAGTACTGATACCACACAGTGAGAGTACTGATACCACACAGTGAAAGTATTGATACCACACAGTGAGAGTAATGATACCACACAGTGAGAGTATTAATACCACAGTGAGAGTACTGATACCACACAGTGAAAGTATTAACACCACACAGTGAGAGTACTGACACCACACAGTGAGAGTACTGATACCACACAGTGAAAGTATTGATACCACACAGTGAAAGTACTCATACCACACAGTGAGAGTACTGATACCACACAGTGAGAGTACTGATACCACACAGTGAGAGTACTGATACCACACAGTGAGAGTACTGATACCACAGTGAAAGTATTAATACCACACAGTGAGAGTACTGATACCACACAGTGAGAGTACTGATACCACACAGTGAGAGTATTAATACCACACAGTGAGAGTATTAATACCACACAGTGAGAGTACTGATACCACAGTGAAAGTATTAATACCACACAGTGAGAGTACTGATACCACACAGTGAAGGTGTTAATACCACACAGTGAGAGTACTGATACCACACAGTGAAGGTATTAATACCACACAGTGACGGTATTAATACCACACAGTGAAGGTATTAATACCACACAGTGAGAGTACTAATACCACACAGTGAAGGTATTAATACCACACAGTGAGAGTACTAATACCACACAGTGAAGGTATTAATACCACACAGTGAAAGTACTGATACCACACAGTGAGAGTACTGATACCACAGTGAGAGTATTAATACCACACAGTGAGAGTACTGATACCACACAGTGAGAGTACTGATACCACAGTGAAAGTATTAATACCACACAGTGAGAGTGCTGATACCACAGTGAAAGTATTAATACCACACAGTGAGAGTGCTGATACCACACAGTGAAGGTATTAATACCACACAGTGAGAGTACTAATACCACACAGTGAAGGTATTAATACCACACAGTGAGAGTACTAATACCACACAGTGAAGGTATTAATACCACAGTGAAAGTACTGATACCACACAGTGAGAGTATTAATACCACACAGTGAAGGTATTAATACCACGCAGTGAGAGTACTAATACCACACAGTGAAGGTATTGATACCACACAGTGAAAGTACTGATACCACACAGTGAAGGTATTAATACCACACAGTGAGAGTACTAATACCACACAGTGAGAGTACTAATACCACACAGTGAGAGTATTAATACCACACAGTGAGAGTATTAACACCACACAGTGAAAGTACTAATACCACACAGTGAGAGTATTAACACCACACAGTGAAAGTACTGATACCACACAGTGAGAGTATTAATACCACACAGTGAGAGTATTAATACCACAGTGAAAGTACTGATACCACACAGTGAGAGTATTAATACCACACAGTGAAGGTATTAATACCACACAGTGAAAGTATTAATACCACACAGTGAAAGTACTGATACCACACAGTGAAGGTATTAATACCACACAGTGAGAGTACTAATACCACACAGTGAAGGTATTAACACCACACAGAAAAGGTATTAACACCACACAGTGAAAGTACTAATACCACACAGTGAGAGTATTAATACCACACAGTGAAAGTACTGATACCACACAGTGAGAGTATTAACACCACACAGTGAAAGTACTGATACCACACAGTGAGAGTATTAATACCACACAGTGAGAGTATTAATACCACAGTGAAAGTACGAATACCACACAGTGAGAGTATTAATACCACACAGTGAAAGTACTGATACCACACAGTGAGAGTACTGATACCACACAGTGAGAGTACTAATACCACACAGTGAGAGTACTGATACCACACAGTGAGAGTATTAATACCACACAGTGAAAGTACTGATACCACACAGTGAGAGTATTGATACCACACAGTGAAAGTACTGATACCACACAGTGAGAGTATTAATACCACACAGTGAAAGTACTGATACCACACAGTGAGAGTATTAATACCACACAGTGAAAGTACTGATACCACACAGTGAAAGTACTGCTACCACACAGTGAGAGTATTAATACCACACAGTGAAAGTACTGATACCACACAGTGAAAGTACTGCTACCACACAGTGAAAGTACTGATACCACACAGTGAGAGTACTGATACCACACAGTGAGAGTACTGATACCACACAGTGAAGGTATTAATACCACACAGTGAGAGTATTAATACCACACAGTGAAAGTACTGATACCACACAGTGAGAGTATTAATACCACACAGTGAATGTACTGATACCACACAGTGAAAGTACTGATACCACACAGTGAGAGTATTCATACCACACAGTGAAAGTACTGATACCACACAGTGAGAGTATTAATACCACACAGTGAAAGTACTGATACCACACAGTGAGAGTATTAATACCACACAGTGAGAGTATTACGTAATACCACACAGTGAAAGTACTGATACCACACAGTGAGAGTATTGATACCACACAGTGAAAGTACTGATACCACACAGTGAAAGTATTAATGCCACACAGTGAAAGTACTGATACCACACAGTGAAAGTATTGATACCACACAGTGAAAGTATTGATACCACACAGTGAGAGTAATGATACCACAGTGAGAGTACTGATACCACACAGTGAGAGTATTAATACCACACAGTGAGAGTACTGATACCACACAGTGAGAGTATTAATACCACAGTGAGAGTACTGATACCACACAGTGAAAGTATTAACACCACACAGTGAAAGTACTAATACCACACAGTGAGAGTACTGACACCACACAGTGAGAGTACTGATACCACACAGTGAAAGTATTGATACCACACAGTGAAAGTACTCATACCACACAGTGAGAGTACTGATACCACACAGTGAGAGTACTGATACCACACAGTGAGAGTACTGATACCACACAGTGAAAGTATTAATACCACACAGTGAGAGTACTAATACCACACAGTGAGAGTATTAATACCACAGTGAGAGTACTGATACCACACAGTGAGAGTACTGATACCACACAGTGAGAGTACTGATACCACACAGTGAGAGTACTAATACCACACAGTGAGAGTATTAATACCACACAGTGAGAGTATTAATACCACACAGTGAGAGTACTGATACCACACAGTGAGAGTACTGACACCACACAGTGAGAGTACTGATACCACACAGTGAGAGTATTAATACCACACAGTGAGAGTACTGATACCACACAGTGAGATTACTGATACCACAGTGAAAGTATTAATACCACACAGTGAGAGTACTGATACCACACAGTGAAGGTATTAATACCACACAGTGAGAGTACTGATACCACACAGTGAAGGTATTAATACCACACAGTGAAGGTATTAATACCACACAGTGAAAGTACTGATACCACACAGTGAGAGTACTGATACCACACAGTGAGAGTACTGATACCACACAGTGAAGGTATTAATACCACACAGTGAAAGTACTGATACCACACAGTGAGAGTATTAATACCACACAGTGAAAGTACTGATACCACACAGTGAAAGTACTGCTACCACACAGTGAGAGTATTAATACCACAGTGAAAGTACTGATACCACACAGTGAAAGTACTGCTACCACACAGTGAAAGTACTGATACCACACAGTGAAGGTATTGATACCACACAGTGACGGTATTAATACCACACAGTGAAGGTATTAATACCACACAGTGAGAGTATTAATACCACACAGTGAAAGTACTGATACCACACAGTGAAAGTACTGATACCACACAGTGAGAGTACTGATACCACACAGTGAGAGTACTGATACCACACAGTGAAGGTATTAATACCACACAGTGAGAGTATTAATACCACACAGTGAAAGTACTGATACCACACAGTGAAAGTACTGATACCACACAGTGAGAGTATTAATACCACACAGTGAATGTACTGATACCACACAGTGAAAGTACTGATACCACACAGTGAGAGTATTCATACCACACAGTGAAAGTACTGATACAACACAGTGAGAGTATTAATACCACACAGTGAAAGTACTGATACCACACAGTGAGAGTATTAATACCACACAGTGAGAGTATTACGTAATACCACACAGTGAAAGTACTGATACCACACAGTGAGAGTATTGATACCACACAGTGAAAGTACTGATACCACACAGTGAAAGTATTAATGCCACACAGTGAAAGTACTGATACCACACAGTGAAAGTATTGATACCACACAGTGAAAGTATTGATACCACACAGTGAGAGTAATGATACCACAGTGAGAGTACTGATACCACACAGTGAGAGTATTAATACCACACAGTGAGAGTACTGATACCACACAGTGAGAGTATTAATACCACAGTGAGAGTACTGATACCACACAGTGAAAGTATTAACACCACACAGTGAAAGTACTAATACCACACAGTGAGAGTACTGACACCACACAGTGAGAGTACTGATACCACACAGTGAAAGTATTGATACCACACAGTGAAAGTACTCATACCACACAGTGAGAGTACTGATACCACACAGTGAAAGTATTAATACCACACAGTGAGAGTACTAATACCACACAGTGAGAGTATTAATACCACAGTGAGAGTACTGATACCACACAGTGAGAGTACTGATACCACACAGTGAGAGTACTGATACCACACAGTGAGAGTACTAATACCACACAGTGAGAGTATTAATACCACACAGTGAGAGTATTAATACCACACAGTGAGAGTACTGATACCACACAGTGAGAGTACTGACACCACACAGTGAGAGTATTAATACCACACAGTGAGAGTACTGATACCACACAGTGAGATTACTGATACCACAGTGAAAGTATTAATACCACACAGTGAGAGTACTGATACCACACAGTGAAGGTATTAATACCACACAGTGAGAGTACTGATACCACACAGTGAAGGTATTAATACCACACAGTGAGAGTACTGATACCACACAGTGAAGGTATTAATACCACACAGTGAAGGTATTAATACCACACAGTGAAAGTACTGATACCACACAGTGAGAGTACTGATACCACACAGTGAGAGTACTGATACCACACAGTGAAGGTATTAATACCACACAGTGAAAGTACTGATACCACACAGTGAGAGTATTAATACCACACAGTGAAAGTACTGATACCACACAGTGAAAGTACTGCTACCACACAGTGAGAGTATTAATACCACAGTGAAAGTACTGATACCACACAGTGAAAGTACTGCTACCACACAGTGAAAGTACTGATACCACACAGTGAAGGTATTGATACCACACAGTGACGGTATTAATACCACACAGTGAAGGTATTAATACCACACAGTGAAGGTATTAATACCACACAGTGAGAGTACTAATACCACACAGTGAAGGTATTAATACCACACAGTGAAAGTACTGATACCACACAGTGAGAGTACTGATACCACAGTGAGAGTATTAATACCACACAGTGAGAGTACTGATACCACAGTGAAAGTATTAATACCACACAGTGAGAGTGCTGATACCACACAGTGAAGGTATTAATACCACACAGTGAGAGTACTAATACCACACAGTGAAGGTATTAATACCACACAGTGAAGGTATTAATACCACACAGTGAGAGTACTAATACCACACAGTGAAGGTATTGATACCACACAGTGAAAGTACTGATACCACACAGTGAAGGTATTAATACCACACAGTGAGAGTACTAATACCACACAGTGAGAGTATTAATACCACACAGTGAGAGTATTAACACCACACAGTGAAAGTACTAATACCACACAGTGAGAGTATTAACACCACACAGTGAAAGTACTAATACCACACAGTGAAAGTACTGATACCACACAGTGAGAGTATTAATACCACACAGTGAGAGTATTAATACCACACAGTGAAGGTATTGATACCACACAGTGAAAGTACTGATACCACACAGTGAAGGTATTAATACCACACAGTGAGAGTACTAATACCACACAGTGAGAGTATTAATACCACACAGTGAGAGTATTAACACCACACAGTGAAAGTACTAATACCACACAGTGAAAGTACTGATACCACACAGTGAGAGTATTAATACCACACAGTGAAGGTATTAATACCACACAGTGAGAGTATTAATACCACAGTGAAAGTACTGATACCACACAGTGAAAGTACTGCTACCACACAGTGAAAGTACTGATACCACACAGTGAAGGTATTAATACCACACAGTGACGGTATTAATACCACACAGTGAAGGTATTAATACCACACAGTGAAGGTATTAATACCACACAGTGAGAGTACTAATACCACACAGTGAAGGTATTAATACCACACAGTGAAAGTACTGATACCACACAGTGAGAGTACTGATACCACAGTGAGAGTATTAATACCACACAGTGAGAGTACTGATACCACAGTGAAAGTATTAATACCACACAGTGAGAGTGCTGATACAACACAGTGAAGGTATTAATACCACACAGTGAGAGTACTAATACCACACAGTGAAGGTATTAATACCACACAGTGAGAGTACTAATACCACACAGTGAAGGTATTAATACCACAGTGAAAGTACTGATACCACACAGTGAGAGTATTAATACCAAACAGTGAAGGTATTAATACCACACAGTGAGAGTACTAATACCACACAGTGAAGGTATTGATACCACACAGTGAAAGTACTGATACCACACAGTGAAGGTATTAATACCACACAGTGAGAGTACTAATACCACACAGTGAGAGTATTAATACCACACAGTGAGAGTATTAACACCACACAGTGAAAGTACTAATACCACACAGTGAGAGTATTAACACCACACAGTGAAAGTACTAATACCACACAGTGAAAGTACTGATACCACACAGTGAGAGTATTAATACCACACAGTGAGAGTATTAATACCACACAGTGAAGGTATTGATACCACACAGTGAAAGTACTGATACCACACAGTGAAGGTACTAATACCACACAGTGAGAGTATTAATACCACACAGTGAGAGTATTAACACCACACAGTGAAAGTACTAATACCACACAGTGAAAGTACTGATACCACACAGTGAGAGTATTAATACCACACAGTGAGAGTATTAATACCACAGTGAAAGTACTGATACCACAGTGAGAGTATTAATACCACACAGTGAAGGTATTAATACCACACAGTGAAGGTATTAATACCACACAGTGAGAGTACTAATACCACACAGTGAAGGTATTAACACCACACAGTGAAGGTATTAACACCACACAGTGAAAGTACTAATACCACACAGTGAGAGTATTAATACCACACAGTGAAAGTACTGATACCACACAGTGAGAGTATTAACACCACACAGTGAAAGTACTGATACCACACAGTGAGAGTACTGATACCACACAGTGAAGGTATTAATACCACACAGTGAAAGTACTGATACCACACAGTGAGAGTATTAATACCACACAGTGAAAGTACTGATACCACACAGTGAAAGTACTGCTACCACACAGTGAGAGTATTAATACCACAGTGAAAGTACTGATACCACACAGTGAAAGTACTGCTACCACACAGTGAAAGTACTGATACCACACAGTGAAGGTATTGATACCACACAGTGACGGTATTAATACCACACAGTGAAGGTATTAATACCACACAGTGAGAGTATTAATACCACACAGTGAAAGTACTGATACCACACAGTGAAAGTACTGATACCACACAGTGAGAGTACTGATACCACACAGTGAGAGTACTGATACCACACAGTGAAGGTATTAATACCACACAGTGAGAGTATTAATACCACACAGTGAAAGTACTGATACCACACAGTGAAAGTACTGATACCACACAGTGAGAGTATTAATACCACACAGTGAATGTACTGATACCACACAGTGAAAGTACTGATACCACACAGTGAGAGTATTCATACCACACAGTGAAAGTACTGATACAACACAGTGAGAGTATTAATACCACACAGTGAAAGTACTGATACCACACAGTGAGAGTATTAATACCACACAGTGAGAGTATTACGTAATACCACACAGTGAAAGTACTGATACCACACAGTGAGAGTATTGATACCACACAGTGAAAGTACTGATACCACACAGTGAAAGTATTAATGCCACACAGTGAAAGTACTGATACCACACAGTGAAAGTATTGATACCACACAGTGAAAGTATTGATACCACACAGTGAGAGTAATGATACCACAGTGAGAGTACTGATACCACACAGTGAGAGTATTAATACCACACAGTGAGAGTACTGATACCACACAGTGAGAGTATTAATACCACAGTGAGAGTACTGATACCACACAGTGAAAGTATTAACACCACACAGTGAAAGTACTAATACCACACAGTGAGAGTACTGACACCACACAGTGAGAGTACTGATACCACACAGTGAAAGTATTGATACCACACAGTGAAAGTACTCATACCACACAGTGAGAGTACTGATACCACACAGTGAAAGTATTAATACCACACAGTGAGAGTACTAATACCACACAGTGAGAGTATTAATACCACAGTGAGAGTACTGATACCACACAGTGAGAGTACTGATACCACACAGTGAGAGTACTGATACCACACAGTGAGAGTACTAATACCACACAGTGAGAGTATTAATACCACACAGTGAGAGTATTAATACCACACAGTGAGAGTACTGATACCACACAGTGAGAGTACTGACACCACACAGTGAGAGTATTAATACCACACAGTGAGAGTACTGATACCACACAGTGAGATTACTGATACCACAGTGAAAGTATTAATACCACACAGTGAGAGTACTGATACCACACAGTGAAGGTATTAATACCACACAGTGAGAGTACTGATACCACACAGTGAAGGTATTAATACCACACAGTGAGAGTACTGATACCACACAGTGAAGGTATTAATACCACACAGTGAAGGTATTAATACCACACAGTGAAAGTACTGATACCACACAGTGAGAGTACTGATACCACACAGTGAGAGTACTGATACCACACAGTGAAGGTATTAATACCACACAGTGAAAGTACTGATACCACACAGTGAGAGTATTAATACCACACAGTGAAAGTACTGATACCACACAGTGAAAGTACTGCTACCACACAGTGAGAGTATTAATACCACAGTGAAAGTACTGATACCACACAGTGAAAGTACTGCTACCACACAGTGAAAGTACTGATACCACACAGTGAAGGTATTGATACCACACAGTGACGGTATTAATACCACACAGTGAAGGTATTAATACCACACAGTGAAGGTATTAATACCACACAGTGAGAGTACTAATACCACACAGTGAAGGTATTAATACCACACAGTGAAAGTACTGATACCACACAGTGAGAGTACTGATACCACAGTGAGAGTATTAATACCACACAGTGAGAGTACTGATACCACAGTGAAAGTATTAATACCACACAGTGAGAGTGCTGATACCACACAGTGAAGGTATTAATACCACACAGTGAGAGTACTAATACCACACAGTGAAGGTATTAATACCACACAGTGAAGGTATTAATACCACACAGTGAGAGTACTAATACCACACAGTGAAGGTATTGATACCACACAGTGAAAGTACTGATACCACACAGTGAAGGTATTAATACCACACAGTGAGAGTACTAATACCACACAGTGAGAGTATTAATACCACACAGTGAGAGTATTAACACCACACAGTGAAAGTACTAATACCACACAGTGAGAGTATTAACACCACACAGTGAAAGTACTAATACCACACAGTGAAAGTACTGATACCACACAGTGAGAGTATTAATACCACACAGTGAGAGTATTAATACCACACAGTGAAGGTATTGATACCACACAGTGAAAGTACTGATACCACACAGTGAAGGTATTAATACCACACAGTGAGAGTACTAATACCACACAGTGAGAGTATTAATACCACACAGTGAGAGTATTAACACCACACAGTGAAAGTACTAATACCACACAGTGAAAGTACTGATACCACACAGTGAGAGTATTAATACCACACAGTGAAGGTATTAATACCACACAGTGAGAGTATTAATACCACAGTGAAAGTACTGATACCACACAGTGAAAGTACTGCTACCACACAGTGAAAGTACTGATACCACACAGTGAAGGTATTAATACCACACAGTGACGGTATTAATACCACACAGTGAAGGTATTAATACCACACAGTGAAGGTATTAATACCACACAGTGAGAGTACTAATACCACACAGTGAAGGTATTAATACCACACAGTGAAAGTACTGATACCACACAGTGAGAGTACTGATACCACAGTGAGAGTATTAATACCACACAGTGAGAGTACTGATACCACAGTGAAAGTATTAATACCACACAGTGAGAGTGCTGATACAACACAGTGAAGGTATTAATACCACACAGTGAGAGTACTAATACCACACAGTGAAGGTATTAATACCACACAGTGAGAGTACTAATACCACACAGTGAAGGTATTAATACCACAGTGAAAGTACTGATACCACACAGTGAGAGTATTAATACCAAACAGTGAAGGTATTAATACCACACAGTGAGAGTACTAATACCACACAGTGAAGGTATTGATACCACACAGTGAAAGTACTGATACCACACAGTGAAGGTATTAATACCACACAGTGAGAGTACTAATACCACACAGTGAGAGTATTAATACCACACAGTGAGAGTATTAACACCACACAGTGAAAGTACTAATACCACACAGTGAGAGTATTAACACCACACAGTGAAAGTACTAATACCACACAGTGAAAGTACTGATACCACACAGTGAGAGTATTAATACCACACAGTGAGAGTATTAATACCACACAGTGAAGGTATTGATACCACACAGTGAAAGTACTGATACCACACAGTGAAGGTACTAATACCACACAGTGAGAGTATTAATACCACACAGTGAGAGTATTAACACCACACAGTGAAAGTACTAATACCACACAGTGAAAGTACTGATACCACACAGTGAGAGTATTAATACCACACAGTGAGAGTATTAATACCACAGTGAAAGTACTGATACCACAGTGAGAGTATTAATACCACACAGTGAAGGTATTAATACCACACAGTGAAGGTATTAATACCACACAGTGAGAGTACTAATACCACACAGTGAAGGTATTAACACCACACAGTGAAGGTATTAACACCACACAGTGAAAGTACTAATACCACACAGTGAGAGTATTAATACCACACAGTGAAAGTACTGATACCACACAGTGAGAGTATTAACACCACACAGTGAAAGTACTGATACCACACAGTGAGAGTATTAATACCACACAGTGAGAGTATTAATACCACAGTGAAAGTACGAATACCACACAGTGAGAGTATTAATACCACACAGTGAGAGTACTGATACCACACAGTGAGAGTACTAATACCACACAGTGAGAGTACTGATACCACACAGTGAGAGTATTAATACCACACAGTGAAAGTACTGATACCACACAGTGAGAGTATTCATACCACACAGTGAAAGTACTGATACCACACAGTGAGAGTATTAATACCACACAGTGAAAGTACTGATACCACACAGTGAGAGTATTAATACCACACAGTGAGAGTATTACGTAATACCACACAGTGAAAGTACTGATACCACACAGTGAGAGTATTGATACCACACAGTGAAAGTACTGATACCACACAGTGAGAGTACTGATACCACACAGTGAAAGTATTGATACCACACAGTGAGAGTAATGATACCACACAGTGAGAGTATTAATACCACAGTGAGAGTACTGATACCACACAGTGAAAGTATTAACACCACACAGTGAGAGTACTGACACCACACAGTGAGAATACTGATACCACACAGTGAAAGTATTGATACCACACAGTGAAAGTACTCATACCACACAGTGAGAGTACTGATACCACACAGTGAGAGTACTGATACCACACAGTGAAAGTATTAATACCACACAGTGAGAGTACTAATACCACACAGTGAGAGTATTAATACCACAGTGAGAGTACTGATACCACACAGTGAGAGTACTGATACCACACAGTGAGAGTACTGATACCACACAGTGAGAGTATTAATACCACACAGTGAGAGTACTGACACCACACAGTGAGAGTATTAATACCACACAGTGAGAGTACTGATACCACACAGTGAGATTACTGATACCACAGTGAAAGTATTAATACCACACAGTGAGAGTACTGATACCACACAGTGAAGGTATTAATACCACACAGTGAGAGTACTGATACCACACAGTGAAGGTATTAATACCACACAGTGAGAGTACTGATACCACACAGTGAAGGTATTAATACCACACAGTGAAGGTATTAATACCACACAGTGAAAGTACTGATACCACAGTGAGAGTACTGATACCACACAGTGAGAGTACTGATACCACACAGTGAAGGTATTAATACCACACAGTGAAAGTACTGATACCACACAGTGAGAGTATTAATACCACACAGTGAAAGTACTGATACCACACAGTGAAAGTACTGCTACCACACAGTGAGAGTATTAATACCACAGTGAAAGTACTGATACCACACAGTGAAAGTACTGCTACCACACAGTGAAAGTACTGATACCACACAGTGAGAGTATTAATACCACAGTGAGAGTACTGATACCACACAGTGAGAGTACTAATACCACACAGTGAGAGTATTAATACCACACAGTGAGAGTACTGATACCACACAGTGAGAGTACTGATACCACACAGTGAGAGTACTGATACCACACAGTGAGAGTACTGATACCACAGTGAAAGTATTAATACCACACAGTGAGAGTACTGATACCACACAGTGAGAGTACTGATACCACACAGTGAGAGTACTGATACCACACAGTGAGAGTATTAATACCACACAGTGAGAGTATTAATACCACACAGTGAGAGTACTGATACCACAGTGAAAGTATTAATACCACACAGTGAGAGTACTGATACCACACAGTGAAGGTGTTAATACCACACAGTGAGAGTACTGATACCACACAGTGAAGGTATTAATACCACACAGTGACGGTATTAATACCACACAGTGAAGGTATTAATACCACACAGTGAGAGTACTAATACCACACAGTGAAGGTATTAATACCACACAGTGAGAGTACTAATACCACACAGTGAAGGTATTAATACCACACAGTGAAAGTACTGATACCACACAGTGAGAGTACTGATACCACACAGTGAGAGTACTGATACCACAGTGAAAGTATTAATACCACACAGTGGGAGTGCTGATACCACAGTGAAAGTATTAATACCACACAGTGAGAGTGCTGATACCACACAGTGAAGGTATTAATACCACACAGTGAGAGTACTAATACCACACAGTGAAGGTATTAATACCACACAGTGAGAGTACTAATACCACACAGTGAAGGTATTAATACCACAGTGAAAGTACTGATACCACACAGTGAGAGTATTAATACCACACAGTGAAGGTATTAATACCACACAGTGAGAGTACTAATACCACACAGTGAAGGTATTGATACCACACAGTGAAAGTACTGATACCACACAGTGAAGGTATTAATACCACACAGTGAGAGTACTAATACCACACAGTGAGAGTACTAATACCACACAGTGAGAGTATTAATACCACACAGTGAGAGTATTAACACCACACAGTGAAAGTACTAATACCACACAGTGAGAGTATTAACACCACACAGTGAAAGTACTGATACCACACAGTGAGAGTATTGATACCACACAGTGAGAGTATTAATACCACAGTGAAAGTACTGATACCACACAGTGAGAGTATTAATACCACACAGTGAGAGTATTAACACCACACAGTGAAAGTACTGATACCACACAGTGAGAGTATTAATACCACACAGTGAAGGTATTAATAACACACAGTGAGAGTATTAATACCACACAGTGAAGGTATTAATACCACACAGTGAAAGTATTAATACCACACAGTGAAAGTACTGATACCACACAGTGAAGGTATTAATACCACACAGTGAGAGTACTAATACCACACAGTGAAGGTATTAACACCACACAGTGAAGGTATTAACACCACACAGTGAAAGTACTAATACCACACAGTGAGAGTATTAATACCACACAGTGAAAGTACTGATACCACACAGTGAGAGTATTAACACCACACAGTGAAAGTACTGATACCACACAGTGAGAGTATTAATACCACACAGTGAGAGTATTAATACCACAGTGAAAGTACGAATACCACACAGTGAGAGTATTAATACCACACAGTGAAAGTACTGATACCACACAGTGAGAGTACTGATACCACACAGTGAGAGTACTAATACCACACAGTGAGAGTACTGATACCACACAGTGAGAGTATTAATACCACACAGTGAAAGTACTGATACCACACAGTGAGAGTATTAATACCACACAGTGAAAGTACTGATACCACACAGTGAGAGTATTGATACCACACAGTGAAAGTACTGATACCACACAGTGAGAGTATTAATACCACACAGTGAAAGTACTGATACCACACAGTGAAAGTACTGCTACCACACAGTGAGAGTATTAATACCACACAGTGAAAGTACTGATACCACACAGTGAAAGTACTGCTACCACACAGTGAAAGTACTGCTACCACACAGTGAAAGTACTGATACCACACAGTGAGAGTACTGATACCACACAGTGAGAGTACTGATACCACACAGTGAGAGTACTGATACCACACAGTGAAGGTATTAATACCACACAGTGAGAGTATTAATACCACACAGTGAAAGTACTGATACCACACAGTGAGAGTATTAATACCACACAGTGAATGTACTGATACCACACAGTGAAAGTACTGATACCACACAGTGAGAGTATTCATACCACACAGTGAAAGTACTGATACCACACAGTGAGAGTATTAATACCCCACAGTGAGAGTATTACGTAATACCACACAGTGAAAGTACTGATACCACACAGTGAGAGTATTGATACCACACAGTGAAAGTACTGATACCACACAGTGAAAGTGTTAATGCCACACAGTGAAAGTACTGATACCACACAGTGAAAGTATTGATACCACACAGTGAAAGTATTGATACCACACAGTGAAAGTATTGATACCACACAGTGAGAGTAATGATACCACAGTGAGAGTACTGATACCACACAGTGAGAGTACTGATACCACACAGTGAGAGTATTAATACCACACAGTGAGAGTACTGATACCACACAGTGAGAGTATTAATACCACAGTGAGAGTACTGATACCACACAGTGAAAGTATTAACACCACACAGTGAAAGTACTAATACCACACAGTGAGAGTACTGACACCACACAGTGAGAGTACTGATACCACACAGTGAAAGTATTGATACCACACAGTGAAAGTACTCATACCACACAGTGAGAGTACTGATACCACACAGTGAGAGTACTGATACCACACAGTGAAAGTATTAATACCACACAGTGAGAGTACTAATACCACACAGTGAGAGTATTAATACCACAGTGAGAGTACTGATACCACACAGTGAGAGTACTGATACCACACAGTGAGAGTACTGATACCACACAGTGAGAGTACTAATACCACACAGTGAGAGTATTAATACCACACAGTGAGAGTATTAATACCACACAGTGAGAGTACTGATACCACACAGTGAGAGTACTGACACCACACAGTGAGAGTACTGATACCACACAGTGAGAGTATTAATACCACACAGTGAGAGTACTGATACCACACAGTGAGATTACTGATACCACAGTGAAAGTATTAATACCACACAGTGAGAGTACTGATACCACACAGTGAAGGTATTAATACCACACAGTGAGAGTACTGATACCACACAGTGAAGGTATTAATACCACACAGTGAAGGTATTAATACCACACAGTGAAAGTACTGATACCACACAGTGAGAGTACTGATACCACACAGTGAGAGTACTGATACCACACAGTGAAGGTATTAATACCACACAGTGAAAGTACTGATACCACACAGTGAAAGTACTGCTACCACACAGTGAGAGTATTAATACCACAGTGAAAGTACTGATACCACACAGTGAAAGTACTGCTACCACACAGTGAAAGTACTGATACCACACAGTGAAGGTATTAATACCACACAGTGACGGTATTAATACCACACAGTGAAGGTATTAATACCACACAGTGAGAGTATTAATACCACACAGTGAAAGTACTGATACCACACAGTGAAAGTACTGATACCACACAGTGAGAGTACTGATACCACACAGTGAGAGTACTGATACCACACAGTGAAGGTATTAATACCACACAGTGAGAGTATTAATACCACACAGTGAAAGTACTGATACCACACAGTGAAAGTACTGATACCACACAGTGAGAGTATTAATACCACACAGTGAATGTACTGATACCACACAGTGAAAGTACTGATACCACACAGTGAGAGTATTCATACCACACAGTGAAAGTACTGATACCACACAGTGAGAGTATTAATACCACACAGTGAAAGTACTGATACCACACAGTGAGAGTATTAATACCACACAGTGAGAGTATTACGTAATACCACACAGTGAAAGTACTGATACCACACAGTGAGAGTATTGATACCACACAGTGAAAGTACTGATACCACACAGTGAAAGTATTAATGCCACACAGTGAAAGTACTGATACCACACAGTGAAAGTATTGATACCACACAGTGAAAGTATTGATACCACACAGTGAGAGTAATGATACCACAGTGAGAGTACTGATACCACACAGTGAGAGTATTAATACCACACAGTGAGAGTACTGATACCACACAGTGAGAGTATTAATACCACAGTGAGAGTACTGATACCACAGTGAAAGTATTAACACCACACAGTGAAAGTACTAATACCACACAGTGAGAGTACTGACACCACACAGTGAGAGTACTGATACCACACAGTGAAAGTATTGATACCACACAGTGAAAGTACTCATACCACACAGTGAGAGTACTGATACCACACAGTGAGAGTACTGATACCACACAGTGAAAGTATTGATACCACACAGTGAGAGTACTAATACCACACAGTGAGAGTATTAATACCACAGTGAGAGTACTGATACCACACAGTGAGAGTACTGATACCACACAGTGAGAGTACTGATACCACACAGTGAGAGTACTAATACCACACAGTGAGAGTATTAATACCACACAGTGAGAGTATTAATACCACACAGTGAGAGTACTGATACCACACAGTGAGAGTACTGACACCACACAGTGAGAGTATTAATACCACACAGTGAGAGTACTGATACCACACAGTGAGATTACTGATACCACAGTGAAAGTATTAATACCACACAGTGAGAGTACTGATACCACACAGTGAAGGTATTAATACCACACAGTGAGA
Organism: Ophthalmolycus amberensis; assembly: GCA_024529925.1. Taxonomy (NCBI): domain Eukaryota; kingdom Metazoa; phylum Chordata; class Actinopteri; order Perciformes; family Zoarcidae; genus Ophthalmolycus; species Ophthalmolycus amberensis. The sequence goes on along the minus strand of JAFEUB010000205.1, from coordinate 431,596 downwards.
GTACTGATACCACACAGTGAAGGTATTAATACCACACAGTGAGAGTACTGATACCACACAGTGAAGGTATTAATACCACACAGTGAAGGTATTAATACCACACAGTGAAAGTACTGATACCACACAGTGAGAGTACTGATACCACACAGTGAGAGTACTGATACCACACAGTGAAGGTATTAATACCACACAGTGAAAGTACTGATACCACACAGTGAGAGTATTAATACCACACAGTGAAAGTACTGATACCACACAGTGAAAGTACTGCTACCACACAGTGAGAGTATTAATACCACAGTGAAAGTACTGATACCACACAGTGAAAGTACTGCTACCACACAGTGAAAGTACTGATACCACACAGTGAAGGTATTAATACCACACAGTGACGGTATTAATACCACACAGTGAAGGTATTAATACCACACAGTGAAGGTATTAATACCACACAGTGAGAGTACTAATACCACACAGTGAAGGTATTAATACCACACAGTGAAAGTACTGATACCACACAGTGAGAGTACTGATACCACAGTGAAAGTATTAATACCACACAGTGAGAGTGCTGATACCACACAGTGAAGGTATTAATACCACACAGTGAGAGTACTAATACCACACAGTGAAGGTATTAATACCACACAGTGAAGGTATTAATACCACACAGTGAGAGTACTAATACCACACAGTGAAGGTATTGATACCACACAGTGAAAGTACTGATACCACACAGTGAAGGTATTAATACCACACAGTGAGAGTACTAACACCACACAGTGAGAGTATTAATACCACACAGTGAGAGTATTAACACCACACAGTGAAAGTACTAATACCACACAGTGAGAGTATTAACACCACACAGTGAAAGTACTAATACCACACAGTGAAAGTACTGATACCACACAGAGTATTAATACCACACAGTGAGAGTATTAATACCACACAGTGAAGGTATTGATACCACACAGTGAAAGTACTGATACCACACAGTGAAGGTATTAATACCACACAGTGAGAGTATTAATACCACACAGTGAGAGTATTAACACCACACAGTGAAAGTACTAATACCACACAGTGAAAGTACTGATACCACACAGTGAGAGTATTAATACCACACAGTGAAGGTATTAACACCACACAGTGAAGGTATTAACACCACACAGTGAAAGTACTAATACCACACAGTGAGAGTATTAATACCACAGTGAAAGTACTGATACCACACAGTGAAAGTACTGCTACCACACAGTGAAAGTACTGATACCACACAGTGAAGGTATTAATACCACACAGTGACGGTATTAATACCACACAGTGAAGGTATTAATACCACACAGTGAAGGTATTAATACCACACAGTGAGAGTACTAATACCACACAGTGAAGGTATTAATACCACACAGTGAAAGTACTGATACCACACAGTGAGAGTACTGATACCACAGTGAGAGTATTAATACCACACAGTGAGAGTACTGATACCACAGTGAAAGTATTAATACCACACAGTGAGAGTGCTGATACCACACAGTGAAGGTATTAATACCACACAGTGAGAGTACTAATACCACACAGTGAAGGTATTAATACCACACAGTGAGAGTACTAATACCACACAGTGAAGGTATTAATACCACAGTGAAAGTACTGATACCACACAGTGAGAGTATTAATACCACACAGTGAAGGTATTAATACCACACAGTGAGAGTACTAATACCACACAGTGAAGGTATTGATACCACACAGTGAAAGTACTGATACCACACAGTGAAGGTATTAATACCACACAGTGAGAGTACTAATACCACACAGTGAGAGTATTAATACCACACAGTGAGAGTATTAACACCACACAGTGAAAGTACTAATACCACACAGTGAGAGTATTAACACCACACAGTGAAAGTACTAATACCACACAGTGAAAGTACTGATACCACACAGTGAGAGTATTAATACCACACAGTGAGAGTATTAATACCACACAGTGAAGGTATTGATACCACACAGTGAAAGTACTGATACCACACAGTGAAGGTACTAATACCACACAGTGAGAGTATTAATACCACACAGTGAGAGTATTAACACCACACAGTGAAAGTACTAATACCACACAGTGAAAGTACTGATACCACACAGTGAGAGTATTAATACCACACAGTGAGAGTATTAATACCACAGTGAAAGTACTGATACCACAGTGAGAGTATTAATACCACACAGTGAAGGTATTAATACCACACAGTGAAGGTATTAATACCACAGTGAGAGTACTAATACCACACAGTGAAGGTATTAACACCACACAGTGAAGGTATTAACACCACACAGTGAAAGTACTAATACCACACAGTGAGAGTATTAATACCACCCAGTGAAAGTACTGATACCACACAGTGAGAGTATTAACACCACAGTGAAAGTACTGATACCACACAGTGAGAGTATTAATACCACACAGTGAGAGTATTAATACCACAGTGAAAGTACGAATACCACACAGTGAGAGTATTAATACCACACAGTGAGAGTACTGATACCACACAGTGAGAGTACTAATACCACACAGTGAGAGTACTGATACCACACAGTGAGAGTATTAATACCACACAGTGAAAGTACTGATACCACACAGTGAGAGTATTAATACCACACAGTGAAAGTACTGATACCACACAGTGAGAGTATTAATACCACACAGTGAGAGTACTGATACCACACAGTGAGAGTATTAATACCACACAGTGAAAGTACTGATACCACACAGTGAGAGTATTAATACCACACAGTGAAAGTACTAATACCACACAGTGAGAGTATTAATACCACACAGTGAGAGTACTGATACCACACAGTGAGAGTATTAATACCACACAGTGAGAGTACTGATACCACACAGTGAGAGTATTAATACCACACAGTGAAAGTACTAATACCACACAGTGAGAGTATTAATACCACACAGTGAGAGTACTGATACCACACAGTGAGAGTATTAATACCACACAGTGAAAGTACTAATACCACACAGTGAGAGTATTAATACCACACAGTGAAAGTACTGATACCACACAGTGAAAGTATTAACACCACACAGTGAAAGTACTGATACCACAGTGAGAGTATTAATACCACACAGTGAAAGTACTAATACCACACAGTGAGAGTATTAATACCACACAGTGAGAGTACTGATACCACACAGTGAGAGTATTAATACCACACAGTGAAAGTACTGATACCACACAGTGAGAGTATTAACACCACACAGTGAAAGTACTGATACCACACAGTGAGAGTATTAATACCACACAGTGAGAGTATTAATACCACAGTGAAAGTACGAATACCACACAGTGAGAGTATTAATACCACACAGTGAGAGTACTGATACCACACAGTGAGAGTACTAATACCACACAGTGAGAGTACTGATACCACACAGTGAGAGTATTAATACCACACAGTGAAAGTACTGATACCACACAGTGAGAGTATTAATACCACACAGTGAAAGTACTGATACCACACAGTGAGAGTATTAATACCACACAGTGAGAGTACTGATACCACACAGTGAGAGTATTAATACCACACAGTGAAAGTACTGATACCACACAGTGAGAGTATTAATACCACACAGTGAAAGTACTAATACCACACAGTGAGAGTATTAATACCACACAGTGAGAGTATTAATACCACACAGTGAAAGTACTGATACCACACAGTGAGAGTATTAATACCACACAGTGAAAGTACTAATACCACACAGTGAGAGTATTAATACCACACAGTGAGAGTACTGATACCACACAGTGAGAGTATTAATACCACACAGTGAGAGTACTGATACCACACAGTGAGAGTATTAATACCACACAGTGAAAGTACTAATACCACACAGTGAGAGTATTAATACCACACAGTGAGAGTACTGATACCACACAGTGAGAGTATTAATACCACACAGTGAAAGTACTAATACCACACAGTGAGAGTATTAATACCACACAGTGAAAGTACTGATACCACACAGTGAAAGTATTAACACCACACAGTGAAAGTACTGATACCACAGTGAGAGTATTAATACCACACAGTGAAAGTACTAATACCACACAGTGAGAGTATTAATACCACACAGTGAGAGTACTGATACCACACAGTGAGAGTATTAATACCACACAGTGAAAGTACTGATACCACACAGTGAGAGTATTAACACCTGTTAGATCCTGGGGTACTCCTGGCCCGATACGGGGCTACTTACTAACTCAGCTCTCTATTAAAAGATTCGTAGAGCTGGTGGTCTGGCGAGGGAACTCGCCTGGCTCCGCTCACTGCCTTTACTTCCGACGTCTACCCTGCTTCCTCCGGTCTGAGCGCGCTCGGCCGAGAGGCCAGTCCTGGCCCCGGGCGCTCCTACCAGTCGCGTCGGTTATGGCAGCTTCCCTCTTATGGATCCGGGCTCTTGGTAAATGCCAGGTTCGGTTTTAACGGCTAGGATTACTTCTTTCTAAAACCGTAAGGGATTGTTAAGTGGATTCGGTCTCTAGGATAACCTTACAGAACTCAGTTGTTAGACATACAATAGATTTAACCTTTTACTGCCACGAGGAACTCTTAGTACTTTAAGCAAATAAATGCACTTGAGATATTTACTTTAAATGCAGATTAGATATTTATTGCAGGTTATATTTGGTTAGTTTTTAGCAAGGGTTAGGCTACAGCTCACATAAAATGTTACTACACTTGATTCGTTATTAATTTCTTCTTAGATTATACTCATTCGTTTTAAAGGCCGAGACGGCTCGGTTGGAGCTGGATTTCAAAGGTCCGATGAAAAAGGTTCTTTTGGAGTTGTTAGGAGCGAAGGTCCGGCCGGACCCTCGGATTCCTCCTGCTCTTTGCAGCGGAGTCCGTTCAATCAGTCCTCAAGGCTCAGTACAAAGTCTTTTTAGGACCGAGGCGTTCTTCCGTTGTTCAGTTGTTAGAGGCGAGCAGTGGGGAGAGGAATATCTCCGTCTTTCAATCTTTGTCCACGAACAGTGGTCTTCTTTCCGTGAACAGAGACGGAGTCCTCAAATACTTCAGTCGCGAATCGTCCGTATCTTCTTCCCAGAGCACTTCGACGGCTCCCGTGATGAAATCCCATTTGGAGCTTGCAAACTGCTCCTTATATTCCTGATTCGGGCTCACAGTCCTCCCCCCCTCCTGCTCTGAACACATGATCTTTATCCCACCCTTTTGTGTAGGCGTTTGTTCTAGAACCTTCCCGATCTTTTCCCTCTTGCTTGTATGAGTCATTCCTTACATCAGTTTTCCCCTGACCGCTCCCAAAACATCTGTTCCTGACTCACTCAGTTCTGCTATTTCACCATGACTTAACACTTTTTCTACATCTCAGCTCCGGTACACAAAACATTATTATAATCAGTTTTTACATTGGTTAAATCATTCTATGCATTTATACTTCTGTTATTCAATGATTATACACTTTATCTTTCGATTACACTTTAACTATTGATTTCTGAGTATATGCTTTGTGCTCTTATATCCTGACTTTCCCTTGAATGTGTGGAGGCAGCTCTCGTGATCTCAACTCTTATCGACACCCCCTTCTTGAGGTCTCAGGCTGCCGCGTTGTGTCCCAAGTAGTCTTCTAGGAACTCATCATCTTCTTCGGCGGTGATGATGAGAACGTCATCCTCCGGGGAGGATGGCTCTGATCCTTCCTCCCAGCTGTCGATCACCACCAGGCCATCCAGGCCTGGTGGCTGGAAATCCTGGAAGGGGTCGTCGTCTTTGGCATCTCTCAGCTGCTCGTCCATGCTCAGCACCAGGGCTATCACATTCTGGTCCAGAATGCTGTCTGGGGAGAGGGAAGCCGGGGTAGGGACCGGGCTGGTTGATGCCCCGTCTTTTGATTCGCGATATCCCGCTAATCCTTCAGGGATGACTTCCACCAGTTCTCCGCATTCCTCGTCGTATCCCCACATCCCCATCAGATTTGGTATTATTCCTGCTGTCTCCGTCTGGCTGCCCATGTCTCGGTGTTCCACACTTGTGATGCTTGCTGCGTCGTTATCTTTTTCTGGAGTTTGTGAGCGGTGCAACACCGCTGGCAGGCGTGGTCCAATGACGACGAAGCGGCCATCGGTGAGGTGGGTGGTGGATACTCGGGTGCCATCAGGGTACTCCCATATTTTTGTATATACCGGGCAGTATATACCATCAGTGTAGAGCAGGACCGCCGGTCCGGTTTTCTCAGCGGAGGTCCATACGGTTTTTGCCTTTGCTTCTACCTCCATACAGTCGACCACATTCATTGCAGGTATATAAGGGGTTCTTCCCTTGCAGAAGAGGCCGCTGGCCGCTCCTATTGGGAAATGCCCCAAGTAGCACTGGGTGCACCATAAGGCCGGGGTTACCTCCCATAGGTGTAATATCTTCTCCTGGAGGATCCCACAGCAGATACAGCGGGCATCCTCCTGGAATGATTTTGAACACAAAGACTTCATTAATTATCATTTTCTTTAGCGCGTTTATACAAGCAAAGCTAGCAAGCAGGGGGTGGTCTTATTTCCATTCTTTTTAAGGCCCCCTCTCGTTATTGGAGCGCTTTGTAGAGCGCCGTTTAGCCAGGGAATGCAGCCATGGAGATGCCAACACCATTGGAGGAGGGGTGGTGCCTGGGCTTGTGGGCCCATCCTTTCTCGGGAACAGAGGCTCATACATCATGAGCCAAGCTGCTATACCGATCGATGATTCAGAACCAGCCCAGTAGATGGCGACCGTTATGCCCCAACCTAGGCCCCAAAGAGTAATGGCGCCGATCTTGTGGAGCCAACGCCCTCTTCCTCTTTTCTTCATAGCCATGGTCATGACCACGAGGTACGCCAGTGCTGCAACTGCCATCATGGCCTCGACGATTGCTGAGACCAGTTTTAGTGGGTTGTAGAAAATTGCAGCGAGGTCGATTCCCACCCAGATGATCACTGCTCCTGCCTTCACTAGACCGAGGCGGGTGGAGTCGATGTGGATTCTCCCCAGGAGGTATGTTGCGAACCAGGACAGGGTGAGCCACATCGATCCTCGATAGATGTTTTCAATCCCTGTTTTCAGACACCCTACAACTAGGGCTAGTATTCTTAGCGGCTGATCTATGGACCAGTCGCCCCTACAACAGTAGAAGAACCATATGATCTCAAGGACCCAAAAGTCCAGTTCGGTTAAGCGAATCACTGGTTTGCAGATGCGTTCTGCGTCAGAGGAGTTCTGGAATGCTTCAGTTATACTCACTCCGAAGGTGGTCATTACTGAAGGTTCAGTGGTTGTGGTATTGGTGGCGTTGGTCATCTTGGCTTATTTAGGATATTTTGTTCTTGTTTCAGTACGAGGCTCTTGGTTGGGGTTCCGGGTCTGCAATGGCTATGGCGCTCCAATGGTTCCCCCTTTATAGGTGGGTAGACTCCTCCCTTGTTCGTGGGCGGAGCCTCTCCTTTACTTCTCCTTTTTTCTTCGACTTCCCCTTAAAGCACGAGGCAACAGCGGCTGCTACCCCGCCCTTAATGGCGGCACATATTATTAGGCCCAGGATCACAATTCCAACAATCATCATCAAATAGGGCCAAAGCCAGGAGAACAAACTCCCCATCCAGCCCCTTATGACCGTGAATCCTTCTCCAATCTTCCCTGCCAATTCTTCCACTACGATGGTTGCGGTCCCGACTATAGAGGACCCTGTTAGTTCGATCCAACTGCACTCGTGTTCTCTTTGGCCGCTCCCGCAACTTAGCCAGTGTTCTTCTGGCTCATAGCACGTTCCGTTCCCATATATGCGGTTAGCACCTACCCATTCAAATCCTTTGTCTTCCTTTCCCTCACAGAGACTCTTCCTGAAGGCGTGGCCCTCAGCTAGAAAAACTGTAGGGTCTGTTACTGGGGGGATGATTTGGCCGTTCACATTCACTCTGTCTTTCATGCGATGGCCCAGGATTAAGTTGGTACAGCTGCTGGTTAGTGGCCCTGATCGTCTCCATTTCTTGTCTTTATCCTTCTTCCAGGTTACCTCTTGCACGTGGGTTTCATATTCAGTTCCATAGTGTGTCTGGCAATGGTCTTTCCATCCTGGCACAGTCTCACAATGTCCCCCGGCCAGGCTGATGTTGCAGGTCGTGTTTCCTCGGTTGCATTCCATCTTCCAGGGCCGCGGGCCTATATATGGTTCTGGTCGGCTCCATACCCCAGGCCAGATGTCTCTTTCTTTCGAGTATACTGTAGCCAGGTACTGATATTTCACCCAGTAGTTTGAGGTTTGAGTTAGACATGGTACCACCCATTCTAACACTTCATCCTTCTGTAGGCCCCACCAGGTTGAGGTATCGTCCCTGGTGTGGGCTTCTTTCCATGCCTGCAGGGTTCCTTTGATCGTCTGATTCTTTTTCAGACCCGTGCAGTCATACTGCCACGTTCCGTAAGTTCGGTACCACTCCTGCCAGAGTGTGCATCGCGGGGAGGCTCCGTCGGCCAAATACTCTGTTCCATTCAGAGCTTCGAACATTTTGTTGGTCACACAAGTGTCAATTTTTTGGAAATCCCCTCTTGGGGCTGTCATTAACTCCTCGGGTGTTGGCAGTTTCTGTACATACATATCGGTTGTCCTTGGTCCCAAAAGGCCGTGGCTGGCTCTGGAGTATCCCTGCGTGAAGGCCCCTTTGAAATGAACCAGCGGGGTTATCCATATCCAGGGCAGAGTGTCGTTGAGCCACTCCTCGTGCCGGGCATTAGGTAGGGGTAGATAGATGTACTTATGAGCCTGATACTGGGGTTTGTTAACCGGAGTTATTACGAAGTAATTCTGCCTTTCGCAATAAAAGAACACATTCCAGAAGCACTTATCTAGGAGAGGGAGCTTGTTCGTTTTACAATGCCGCGTCCATATCCTGCTCCTATTTTTCCGAAGACTGTCACGCGGCTTAAATATTGGCGGCGGCTGCTGCTTTTCTTTGTCTTCTTGAGCCGTGGGTAGAACTTCCTCTTCTTCCTCCTCTTCCTCCTGCTCATCCTGGGTGATGTCAGCTCGGTTGGTGATGTTCTGCTGCTGGTGGTTGGTGGTGTTACCTAGTGGCTTCACTGGCTTCACTTTAACTTTAATCCGCCGGGGTTTACGTCGCGGCGGTGTGGCCTCGCAGGTGAGATTGTAGTTTCCCCAGAACATCCCTTCTGCCGGTAAAATTGTTAAACACGTATCATTGCGGTGGCTCGCTGCATAGGTTACCTCGGGTTTCCAGTATCCCTCGTTCCCTTGCTCTGCCCATGAGACACATGCCCATGAACAGTACCAGCCTGGGACACCATTTTCGGGGTAGATCCAATTACACTGTGCCCCTTTTTCTTCTGTGGCTTTCTTCATCATAATTGTAATCTTCATCTCCGCTCCTTGCGTAGATACATCATCTATTCTCCATGTCGAGTTCTCTATTACTTTCTGGAATTCACCTGCCCAGTCTGCTTCTTCACCTGTCACGTTGGTCACGTTGATTTTCTGTTCCCAGATAGTCATCCACGCGATGATGGTAGCTGTCAGGTTCGGTGCCGTCCCACCCCCTTCTTGGACTTGACTGGTTACGTTAGACCCAAGCTCAAGGTCCAACTGGGACGAGGTGTTCCTCCAGTCAGTGAATAGGGAGAGAACGATTGTTCCAGATTCAACAGTCCAGCATGTCTGTTCGAATCTCTTTGTGGTAGTGTGGGACACCCGTACATGAGCAAGGGCCCATGGGGCACTACCGTAGTGGTACAGTATAGCCAGGACTAGGCTCAGTCCTGCTAGTACTGCTACCACTTTAGCCATTAAGCATAACCATAGTCGTTTTCCAGTCCGTGGTCGTTTACTTGATTGTTCTAGTTGTATGCCTTTTCGTCTTAATGAGCCGTGGGGTAAGGTTGAGGTGCGCCTAAATTCTTGAACCCTCCCATGTAGAAGTGGGAGATCCATGGTGCGGGAAGCTTCAGTGTGGTGACCGGTAAGTCGAGGTCTACAGGTGGAGCGGTGCAGCCGGAGCTGTGGCTCGGGGGAGAGTCAGGGTCGTGCTGAACAATCTTATCCTTCAGGAGCTGGTGATATAGTACCGACGGGTGTCGGCCAATCCTTACGTCCAGCCCTCGCCACACCCATTCGTAGTAGGTGACTACTAACGCGAAGGGGCGTGGGAGGGGTCCAATGCAATCCCCGTCGTCGTCCGCGTCCGCCCCCAGAAATGCATACACCTCCCTGTCTTCTGGGTAGGGTAGGTTCCGGACCTGAGCGAGAACTGCGTATAACGGCTGACCGTCCTCCATCTGGAGCTCCGTCACTCTAGCCCACAAATCTGAACGATTCACCTGCGGGTGCATCCAATTGCGCGTCTTGGTAGGTGGCAAATCCCGCATGCGTAGGCCCGGCTCCGGGTTCGGTGGGCCCAGGCTCGGCAGGTAGTAACTCACTGTGCGCAATGGCATGGTTCGATTTTCAATGACACAGCGTTCGTTGTTTTTTACGTGAAGAGCTGTGCGGCGCTGCATGATAGGGCTGTTGGTCCAAAGCAAATTCTCACCAAGCCAAATGTCAACGTATTCCCCTTGCAAATAATCAGCATAGTTAGGACCCCAACGTAGCTTCAGCTTCTTGCCGTTTACGCTGAAGAAAGCAGTATTTAGGATCCAGGGGGACAGTTCAGGACAACAGAGGACCGGCTGCATCAGCCATGGAGAGGTCCACCTGACCATGGCTCTGTCGTACTGGAGATCCCATCCTGTGCGAAGATTTCTCTGTAAGTCCGCCTTCCCTGGTACCCGTAGGTCTGGGGAGCGCTTATATTCGCCGTTGCTGCAGAAATAAGCGCCGGATCCACAGAAACCTTTTCGGTATGCGAAATCTCTGGTGGGTTTGTCTAAATAGACTTTTTCATTCGGCAATTGAAGATATGGCCTTTTCCGGAGAGACGGAGAGATTCCTTTTCTTTTCCGTCCTTTTTTAGTTGATTGGTTTGGCAGTGACATGTCGACAATCAAGTTCCGTTTTTTCCAGCAACGATTCTTTTTAATCGCTGCTACTGCGATTCTTTCCTCCCCTCTTCAGCTTGCGTAATGACCTCCGTGCCCAAGCTGTCAAACCCCTTGTATCTGCGAGTGGGTCTGTAGGAGGCGCCGCCTCATCCGCTCTGGTCAGCTCCACCCCAATGGAGTATACACCGTCGAATGGGACCATCACGGTCCTCAGCGTCACCATGACGCGCATTGTGTGGCCCGGCCAGGTAGGCGTTGCTGCTCTGGCCGCCCAAGAGGCCGGCATTTGCATAACGCCGTCTCTACGCCACCCCTCGGGGGTGACCGTAAAGATTTTACTTTTTTCCTTTGTCCTGGCCCCGGTGTGGGAGAAGGCGTCCAGATCCGTGATGTTATACTGGAGATTTGTGCCTCGTGCGCCAGCCTCTGTTGGCACCGGGGCAAGCTCATGTATTGGCACGCTTGGATCACAAAACACGTCCTCGATTAACAGGCGCCAGGACGTAAGTTCCCAGGGTCCCACCCAGCCCAGGCTTATTGCCATTGCTAAGCGGCAATCGGGTAGGCCTGGTGCGGTGGCGGTGTACCCTGGTGCATCAGGGTCGCGGTAGACCCTGAAGGCCGCTGGGATTTGTACCGAAGCGAGGGGCGGGTAGGTAACCTCGGCCTGAGCTGGGCTGTATGGCCAGCTCCTTTGCACCGATTCCCTCCATGATCCCCTGAGGCTGGCAATCCGGTTTTCGCATGCTTCTTGTGGATCTCCTTCAAGTAGGCACATAGATGGTGCAGAGGGCTCCCCAGACTCCGAGTCAATCTTTTCAACTGGAGCTGCCGCACCGTCTACCTCCCATGTTTCGGGTGCCAGGGTTTGTATTGGCTGAAGGAACTTCCTCACCTGCCATCCCTCGGCGGTGCCGGCCTGCACCATTAGTCCGCTTTGCTGGAGCAGGGAGCAGGACGCACAGAGGTGCAGCCTGTGTCCATCCCACTGGCAGACACAGTCCTTAAGGTTCAGCTTCTTCCCCTGCAGATCCCACTGGGTGACGAAGGTCAACCGTGGTAATATCTCCACACGGCATGAACCGCATACATATGCATCCATAACCTTCACTGGTTTGTGGTGCATTCGGTTAAATTCTTTTCTTCTTCCTGTGACCCGGGCAGGTTTCTTGTTTCCGGGTCCCTGCCATGCAATGGCCAGGGTGGTTGGCAGCAGGCAAACCACACAGTCGTTCTTGATTTCTCTCCATTGCAGCACTTCTTTCTCTTCTGAGAGAAATCCTCTCTTCGCATATCCTAACTTCCTCAAGGCTCTTCCTGCCCAGAGCCCCGTAGTACTTCTTCTCATGGTAACCACCCCTTTGACATTGGCCACTCTGACGTAGGGTGGTAAATCTTGTATGTTGGTGGCCATTCTTGAGTTCCTGGTTTTCTCCTAGTACGGAACTGGCTTCAGCTGCCCTACTCCTTGGATTCCTTTTTTCTTGAGTTGAACCGTGTTACTGTCCAATATCTTGACTATTATGTCGGATTTATCGTACTTGGCTTTAACTGCAGAGTTAGACTGCACCAACCTGAGCCTTGATCCAGACGCGCTGTCCTACTCGAAGTGGCACTTTTTGCTCAAGCTTGGGTCCTTTATCTTCCGAGCCCCGTCCCACTTCCTGTGACGTGAAGGGGCGGCGCATCAGCTCCTCCGCAGGGGAGGGCCTGTCACTTCGGTGGCGGTCGTTCAGGGCCCTTGGCAATTTCCAGGGTCTTAGTGCTCCATTCTCTCGAGTTGGCATTTTTCCCAATCCAACTTTTCACCAAGCCAATGGTCCTTTCCACCACCCCGTTGGCCTGGGGGGTGTATGGGGGGGAGTAGATCCTCATCACCCCCTGCTGTTGGCACCACTGGTCCACTTTAGCGTTGCGAAAGTGCGTCCCGTTGTCAGTCCTGAGCTCCTTAGGCACCCCTAAGTAGCCACAGACCTGGTCCAGCATGCTAACAACACTGTTGCCGTTAGCTTTTCTTACTGCTTTTGTGGTTACATATCCTGACATGGAGTCCACAAGCACCAACAGGTACTTTTCTCCGCTTTTACCCGGTACCCCTAAGGGTCCTGCCACATCCATGCAGATAGAACCCCAGGGTACGGTACTTTTAATGGTGAGTCCTCCCACCCTTTGTCCTCTCCTTCCTGCGTTGTATCGACCACACAACTCACAGTCTTTTAGGATTCTGCGGACTTCTTTCTCAGGAATCCAGAGTCGCTGCTTTTCCAGTTCCCTTCGCGTCGGAACGGTGCCTGCGTGTCCTAGTGCCTCATGCACTGCCTGCACCACTTCCTTCACATTTTCTTCTGGGACTACCCTTCCTTTGGGCAAATCTTCCCACTTCTCGATCCCAACAAAGACAATTTGTCTCATTTGGACGAAACGATCCACTTCTTCGTTTCCTTGCCAATGAGTTCCTACTCGCGTGTGGGCCCTCTGGTGCACCACTTCGAGCTCCATTGTTAGCCGCAATTCGGCTATTTTTCTCCATAGGTTTTCGTGAGCTACTTTCTTGTTTTTAGCACTCTCAAAACCATTTTCTTCCCATATGGACAGGTCTTCATTAAGGGCCTGGGCGCAGTAATAACTGTCAGTTATCACCCTGGCTCGCTTTACCCTTCTTCGCTCCAACTCGAGCAGACCTTCCAGTATTGCTGTCACTTCCCCGGTCTGGGCACTGCCGGGGATTTGGCCTCTTTGTCTGGAGCGCTCCTTCTCTTGGTGTTTGAGAATGAAGCCCCAGTAGGCTTTGTCGTCTGGTCCTTTTCTCGATCCGTCGGTGTATAGAGTCCACTCTATCGGTTCGGATGGTGTTTCATCTTGTCTCGTCTTTTTCTTACTCACGGGTTGTGCAGGGCCGATTTCGAGGTCCGGGTCCAGTAGGATGTCTTCCCAACGACCCCACCTTGCGTTCGTTGCCTTCGTGCTTTCTACCGTGGCTTTTCTTAGGAATCGATGGACCTGGCTTTGAGTGAGGACCCTGATGCCCTGCCCTTGAGCAAGGTCTTTCAGGGTGCTCCAATACCTTGCCAGAACTGCCAACTCCTTCTCTTCTGCTGGATATTTCTTCTCCACGGAGGACAGGGTATAGCTCCACAGAGTGACTATTCCCCCCTCCTTCGTTGCACACTTTCACCACTTGCGTCGTCTTCGTTGCAACTGACCTCCGCCACCAGCTTCGTTGTCAGACTTCGTGGCTCCAGCCGCAAAGCTTCTTTAATGGCTGTCCGCAAGGTTTTCCAAACTGTTTTGGTCCGTTGCTGTCCATTCCCACTTTTTGTGGGAGTCTTCTGGCTTCTCTTTTCTTAGTTTCATGTACAATGGTCCTTGCGTACTTCTGGTAGCTAGGGACATGGTCCCTGACGTAGTTGCAGAGTCCCAGCACCTTCTGTAGTTCAGTTCAGCGAGGTTGGCGGGTCGATCTGCTCCACTTTATCCCGGAATCCATCCGAGAGTCCCAGGTCGTTGGAGACCTGAAACCCCAAGTAGTTCACTTGGAATCGTCCAAATTGGCATTTCTTTAGATTCAATTTCAATCCTGCCGCTGTTAGTCGTTCTGTGACTTTTCTCAATCTGTCCAGATGTTCTTCTTCGGTGTCATCTGCAATGAATACATCATCGATGTATATGGTTGTGTCTAGGCCGTCCAGTATGTCCATTACGGCCGACTGGAAAACATTCGGCGAGTTTTTGTAGCCTTGCGGTAGCCGTTCCCAGACGTACGCTTTACCTTTGTGGGTGAACGCGGTTTTGCCCTGGGAGGCTTTGGCTAGCTTTAGCGAGAAAAATCCGTTTGCCAGATCTATGCAGGATTTGTACCTTTTTAGTCTCAGTGTTTTCAGCGTCCCTTGGGGGTTGATCAGGCTGGCTCGGTTGGCGACAGTCCTGCGGTTGAGGGCTTTAAAGTTGATTACTGGTCTCCATCCTCCTCCCGATGATTCAGGCTTTTTGACAGCCTGTATTGGGCTGTTGGTGATGGGATTTGGCTCCTCGCGCACCACTCCTAGCTCGCTGAGCTCTGTGACTATCAGGTCCATTTCTGCTACTGCCCCTGGATTCAGGGGGTATTGACGGACGGGCGGGTGTACACCCCCTTCTATGGTGTGGGTATACTTCGCAGCCATCTCTCCACAGTCATTTTTGAACCTAGCTACTCCGGCTTGGGATAGTATGTCTTTTAGCGTTTCTTTTCCTTCCGGGGAAAAGTCGCTTTCTTCGGTCTTTTGCTTGGTCACTTCTGGAATGTTCACTGGTTTGTACCACTCTCGTGATATCGTTCCCATCTGGATTAGCTTTGCCCCTAGGATTTCTAGTCGCTGGTTTACCGGGGTTCGACCTTCTGGGCCGCTATGCAGCTCTTTTAGGTCCATTATTGTCATCAAATTGTAGGGTCCTAGAGCCCACACAACTCCTTTCCAGACGCCAAACGGAATCTTTTTGATGGTTCCGTCGGCTAATTTAACTGTCAGGTGTCCTTTTGTTTCAAGGCATTTGCGGGTCATCGACACTTCAGCACCAGTATCTACCTGATAGGGGATTCCATCCACGTCGGTGTATATGTCGTCCCCCACCCAATAGGCATGATCCACTGTGACCCGCGCCCGCTTAGCCATTACTTTCTCTGCCCTTCGCTCCCAGCTTCCAGGCGGGAGACACGAAGGGCCTGTTTCTGCTCTGTTGTCAGCTTGTTGTAGTCTTCGGAGGAGAGAAAACCGCTTTTGTTAGCTGGTGGGGGCCGTGGCCCCTCCTGTTGTTGGTCCGGCGGGGTTCGTTGGTAGACGCCCTGCCTCTGGAACCCTTCTTGCCTTGGAGCTCCTTGCTCCCTTTGGTAGCCTTGTGGATTCCTCTGATTCCCTGGTTCACGCTGGTAGCCTTGTTCTCTTTGGTAGCCTTGCGGACCTCTCTGGAATCCTGGCTCACGCGGCTCACGCTGGTAACCCTGTGGGGCTCTTTGGAATCCCCCTTGCTGCCTTCTTGGTGTCTGTGAAGGGCCGGGTCCCTTCGGTGGGCCGCGCGTTGTCATACGAGGGTCTGGGAGCCGGCGGCTTCGGTTGGCTTCCTCTGTCTCTTTTGTCTTCCAAGTGTTTTTTCTTCAGATCCCACTTTCTTACTGTTTCTTGGATTTGTTCGGTGGTACTTTTGGTGATGTTCAGGGTCACAAAATCGAATGTCATTCATTAGGCCCTTTGTTAGCTTCCTAAGGGCTTGCACACTTCTCTCTGGCGGAATCGCCTGTCGCAAGGCGTACCACGCCTGAGTGAGAGTCTGCCCTTTTTCTAAGCTTTTTCTTGCTTTGTCGATTTGTGATTCCTCGTCCTCGCAGTCTTCCAGCACTAATCTTCGATAGTGCTGTTCCGCGGTTTCTTCGGGACCCATCGGTTGGTCCGTCACATGGGCCAGCCACAATCTTTTTGCTTCGTCGTTTGTGGAGCTGGCTTTTACCATAAGCCATTTTTGCGTCAGATATTCTTGCACCGATTCTTTTGGGTCTCGGTTCGCCACCATCGCCCTGATCTTTTTGAACTCACCAAAGCTCTGGGTGGAGGCTTGCATCTTTGTTAAGCCGTCATTTTCTTCAGCGGTGGTGAGGCAGCCGTTCCGTGCAGGGCCCGGCTCTTGGGTCGGCTGTTCGTCTTCGCTGTCCGAGATGTCTTGCCTCAACGCCTTTTCTTCCTGTTTTGCCAGCTTATAGGCTGCTTTCTTCAGGCGTCGCAGCATGACATCGTACACGATTGCCACAAAGCCCGTGCGGAAATTACCCGTCAGCTCCGTGGCTTTTGCAAGGGAGCCGTAGGTCGGGGTCATCAGAAAATTCGCCCATTCTCCATTCGTTGCGTAGACCATTGTTCCTGTCATTCCTTCGAGGTCGTGCAACCATGTCCCTGGGACATCATAACCTGTTTGGCTGACCTCCGGAACATAGGCTTTTCTTCCGTCTTTGGTGGTCATTGGCCCATATTGCTCATCTCTGGCGATTCTCTGCGAAGTCGTGTACACTGAAATAAGGGGCAGTGGGTTCTTTTTGCCTTTTCTGCTTCCCTGTTTCAGGTCTTTTACTCCTTCCGGAGCCTCGTATACGATTGAAGATAGGCTCTGCACCGTGTCTTCTTCGTCTGAACTTTCAGCTGCGGTTTCTACCTCGCCCTCTCTCTCCCTCTCTGGTTCTGGGGACGGTGGTGCCGGCTGAGTTGGTTCTGGTGTTCTTGCCTGAGTTCTGGGACTTGCCCGGAACCGGTCTGGACTTAGGAACCTTATGGACCCTTCTCCTCCTCCGTCGTAGTGCATTCTCTGCAGGCCGACGGATTCCGCTTGGCTGGTGTTTCCATGCTGTGATCTTTTTGACACGGAGGTTTCTACGTCGGTCTGCACCGCTACTTCTCTTGGAGGGGTAATTGGTGTATCTTTTTTCTTTGCGCGTCTCTCCTGGCTCAGGCTGACTTGTGGACGTCGCTCTTCTTGCCTTGAGGGTCCAGGTGTCGATTCCTGGTAGCCCCTTCGGTCTGCTGCTTCTTTCTTTAATCCTGCTGACGGCGGGAGCCGTGGCAGAATTGCTCTTACAACTGGGCCTTCTTTTTCTTCGTATTTCGGCTGTCCTGCCCTCCAGTTGTTTGGCCCCTCTGATAAGTAGAGGGGTCTTAGTATTCTCTCTTTTCGCTCGTGGTATTGAGCCACTGAGGTGACTATTACCAACTCTTGGATCTGGTTCCAACCGTGGGAAGCTTTCATCAGGAGGCGCATAATTCTCATGGCCGCCTCCTCGGCTACCTCCCACGGTAGGTTGCCGGACCTAGCCCCTTCGTTGCATATGACGACTCTTTTGTAGGCCATCTCGCTTGCTCGAGTGACACCTTTTTCTAGTGCCGCTTCTATGTCATCCCGATAGGCGTCTTGATCTTCGCCATCCTGGTATTTTTCGATTGGTACATGCAGCACAGCAAAATGACTTGATGTCCCGCCGCTGGTTACTACTACCGATGGCTTGGTCGTTCTATATGCCTGGAGGCGTTCTTCGAGTTCTTTTTGGTAGGGTTTGCCGGCCTCTCTGGCCAGTGCCTTTCTGAACCGGGAGATGTGAGGTTTCAGATGCAAGTTGGTTAAGACAACCAGTCCATGGCTGTCTATGTCCCAGGGCTCTCCATAGTGATTATATGCGGTTACCCCTGTCTGGTTCGCATATTTTCTGGTGTCTTCGGGCATCTTTGTTAACTTTGGAAGGTGTTCTCCCTGGCTCAGGGAGCGAAGGTGCCTTGTCTTAGCCTGGGCTTTCTTTCGCTGCCCCAGCTCCGGGTCCTCGGTCTCCTGCAGGGCTCTTCTTACTGCAGTGGCAGCAGGCGTCCCCGCTTCGAAGGTAGACGGGAGCGGTTGGTACTTCGCGCTCCCGCTCAGCGTTGAGTTGCCCTGGACTCCGTCCTCCTGGGCCTCCTCTTCTTCCTCATTCTCGCTGCCCTCTTTCTCCGCATCGTCTTCGGACTCAGTGGATCCCCCTGACGAAGAGTCCACGGAGGCCTCGGTCCCTTGGGTGCTGACCCGATCTTCGCTGGTGTCCTCAGTGTAGCATGGCTGTTCGGCTATGTATGTCGCTATTGCGTCTTGTTCTTTTTTATTTTCTCTGTAGCGGGAGGTGGCTTTTACTTTCTGCTTTATAGTTATTGCCCCCGCTCCCATTTCTGTAGCCAGCATCTTCACGACCGCGTCGTATTCTTTTGACGGGCTAATTATGGTGACTATTTTCCCTTTAATGAGTTTCATTACTACTAGCCACCAATGTAGCCACTCTCCCACTTTCGCCTTGCTCTTCGGGGGTCCTTCACACCCTACTACTGCCGCCACCATTCCTGACGTAGAGGTGAGGGGAGCGAGATAACCCCCTTTACTTTTGCAAAACTCTTCTACTTTTTCTCCCACCTTCTTCTTATCTGCTTCTTCATGCAGTTCGATTAGGTGTTGTTGGATAGAATCGTCCCATGTGGCCCATCCTCTTCCATTCAGGATGATTTGATGGGGGACGTTGCCTCTGCCCTCTGGATCCCGCGTCGGTCCTCCCGATGCCGCTCCGCTCGTTCCAGCGTCGTCCTCCTCCTGGTCCTCGCTGCCATCGGCTGGCGGGTCCTTGGGCGGCGTTGCTGGCTCGTCCTGCTGAGTCGTCGCCGGCTGCGGGCTGCCTCCTTCGCCATCGGGTCCTTGTAGCGATTCTTCCATCTTGGACTTTGTCTTTGTTGTCTCGAGTCGCCTTCCTCCCAAAGCCTCTCGTCGCGCGTTGAGTAAGGGATGGGATCCGGCTCTGGCCCCTCTACAGGTCGGATGAGTCTGGTCGATGCTCTCCGTCGCCTGCGGCTCTCCTGTGCTGGCTTGTAAATACCACGTACAGCTTCGATTCGTGGATGTCTCGCAATCGGACTTCTTAGAGGCTTGGGCAGCGTTGCTTTCTTCCCCAAAGCCTCACCTCCTTGGGTCTTTTCGTACACGAACGGCAGCCTCTTTTGGCCGCCGGGGTTCTTCTTGTTGGGCTCAACGCACTCTTTTTACGATGAGCCCCACGTTGGGCGCCACGTGTTAGATCCTGGGGTACTCCTGGCCCGATACGGGGCTACTTACTAACTCAGCTCTCTATTAAAAGATTCGTAGAGCTGGTGGTCTGGCGAGGGAACTCGCCTGGCTCCGCTCACTGCCTTTACTTCCGACGTCTACCCTGCTTCCTCCGGTCTGAGCGCGCTCGGCCGAGAGGCCAGTCCTGGCCCCGGGCGCTCCTACCAGTCGCGTCGGTTATGGCAGCTTCCCTCTTATGGATCCGGGCTCTTGGTAAATGCCAGGTTCGGTTTTAACGGCTAGGATTACTTCTTTCTAAAACCGTAAGGGATTGTTAAGTGGATTCGGTCTCTAGGATAACCTTACAGAACTCAGTTGTTAGACATACAATAGATTTAACCTTTTACTGCCACGAGGAACTCTTAGTACTTTAAGCAAATAAATGCACTTGAGATATTTACTTTAAATGCAGATTAGATATTTATTGCAGGTTATATTTGGTTAGTTTTTAGCAAGGGTTAGGCTACAGCTCACATAAAATGTTACTACACTTGATTCGTTATTAATTTCTTCTTAGATTATACTCATTCGTTTTAAAGGCCGAGACGGCTCGGTTGGAGCTGGATTTCAAAGGTCCGATGAAAAAGGTTCTTTTGGAGTTGTTAGGAGCGAAGGTCCGGCCGGACCCTCGGATTCCTCCTGCTCTTTGCAGCGGAGTCCGTTCAATCAGTCCTCAAGGCTCAGTACAAAGTCTTTTTAGGACCGAGGCGTTCTTCCGTTGTTCAGTTGTTAGAGGCGAGCAGTGGGGAGAGGAATATCTCCGTCTTTCAATCTTTGTCCACGAACAGTGGTCTTCTTTCCGTGAACAGAGACGGAGTCCTCAAATACTTCAGTCGCGAATCGTCCGTATCTTCTTCCCAGAGCACTTCGACGGCTCCCGTGATGAAATCCCATTTGGAGCTTGCAAACTGCTCCTTATATTCCTGATTCGGGCTCACAGTCCTCCCCCCCTCCTGCTCTGAACACATGATCCTTATCCCACCCTTTTGTGTAGGCGTTTGTTCTAGAACCTTCCCGATCTTTCCCTCTTGCTTGTATGAGTCATCCCTTACATCAGTTTTCCCCTGAGCGCTCCCAAAACATCTGTTCCTGACTCACTCAGTTCTGCTATTTCACCATGACTTAACACTTTTTCTACATCTCAGCTCCGGTACACAAAACATTATTATAATCAGTTTTTACATTGGTTAAATCATTCTATGCATTTAAACATTTGTTATTCAATGATTATACACTTTATCTTTCGATTACACTTTAACTTATTGATTTCTGAGTATATGCTTTGTGCTCTTATATCCTGTACTTTCCCTTGAATGTGTGGAGGCAGCTCTCGTGATCTCAACTCTTATCGACACACCACACAGTGAAAGTACTGATACCACACAGTGAGAGTATTAATACCACACAGTGAGAGTATTAATACCACAGTGAAAGTACGAATACCACACAGTGAGAGTATTAATACCACACAGTGAGAGTACTGATACCACACAGTGAGAGTACTAATACCACACAGTGAGAGTACTGATACCACACAGTGAGAGTATTAATACCACACAGTGAAAGTACTGATACCACACAGTGAGAGTATTAATACCACACAGTGAAAGTACTGATACCACACAGTGAGAGTATTAATACCACACAGTGAGAGTACTGATACCACACAGTGAGAGTATTAATACCACACAGTGAAAGTACTGATACCACACAGTGAGAGTATTAATACCACACAGTGAAAGTACTAATACCACACAGTGAGAGTATTAATACCACACAGTGAGAGTACTGATACCACACAGTGAGAGTATTAATACCACACAGTGAGAGTACTGATACCACACAGTGAGTACTAATACCACACAGTGAGTACTAATACCACAGTGAAAGTATTACTGCTGATATTCATACGTGTATTTCTACATAGTTTTTATGTGTACGTGTACATTAAACGAAAGGAGGCTCCGACCGTTTGTCGAACCTCAGATCCAAGAGGAGCAGTGCGGATTCCGTCCCGGCCGTGGAACCGTGGACCAGCTCTTTACCCTCGCAAGACTACTGGAGGGGTTCTGGGAGTTTGCCCAACCAGTCTACATGTGCTTTGTGGACTTGAAGGCTTTCGACCGAGTCCCTCGGGGGTTGTTGTGGGCGGTGCTGCGGGAGTACGGGGTGCCGGACCCGTTACAACGGGCGATCCGGTCTCTGTACGACTGCACTAGGAGCTGTGTCCGCATCCTCTGTAGTAAGTCAGACACGTTCCCGGTGGGTGTTGGAAGAGGAAGATGATGGATGTAGTACAGTAAAAAGTTAAAAACATCTACAGCAGCAAAATGCAACATACCCAGAAACATGTGATGAAATAGTACTTTTACTTGTAACTACTTTATCCACATTTAGATGACACCTACATATTTTTACTTTAGAAAGAAAGCATGTATTTGTGTGGTATTAGTACTTTTACTGCAGTAAAGGATACACCACACACCCTCAGCGGCTCCTGTAGTAATTATTTTATTATTCAAATGTTAAGTCTGGATTTTACAG
Organism: Ophthalmolycus amberensis; assembly: GCA_024529925.1. Lineage (NCBI taxonomy): Eukaryota > Metazoa > Chordata > Actinopteri > Perciformes > Zoarcidae > Ophthalmolycus > Ophthalmolycus amberensis. The sequence goes on along the minus strand of JAFEUB010000205.1, from coordinate 409,357 downwards.
GCACACAGGATCAAACAGGGTTCACTCCGGTCCTCACGGGGCTGAAACACGACGTCACCACAGAGTGAAACACGACGTCACCACAGAGTGAAACACGACGTCACCACAGAGTGAAACACGACGTCACCACAGAGTGAAACACGACGTCACCACAGAGTGAAACACGACGTCACCACAGAGTGAAACACGACGTCACCACAGAGTGAAACACGACGTCACCACAGAGTGAAACACGGCAGAGAAGTCCTGCAGGCTGTGCAGCGCACACACACACACACACACACACACACACACGTCTAAGACAACAGGGTTACAAATAGGATACAAATACCTGGTACATTATAACTTAAAATACTGTTCATACATCTGGTGTGTGTGTGTGTGTGTGTGCTGGACGTCCCGCAGAGCGACCGCCTGGATGGAGGGAGAACAAGTAGAAATAAAGTGAGCAGAGTCCGGTTGTCCTGGTAACAGACTGTTAATCTGCAGAATACCAGGGAGGACAATCTGATGTTTTGTGTTTGGTTCAGGACCTGATTTACAAAAAATAAAACCTGCTTCAGTCCCGACACGCGGGACGAACACCACGAGGAAGGTTGAGTGGAACACGACGTGACTGAGTAACAACCCGACTGATGTTAAGGCACGAAACACTGATTATAACTACGGTGACCGAGCGAGGAGCAGTCGGTACGATGATCGGGACGTCCTGCTGCCTCAAACACAACTCAACAAACACTTCAGTTCGCTTGAAGGAACTCAGCGAGAATCAATAAAAGACGAGTGAAGTACGAGCACTGAGCCTCGTCCACGAGCAGCAGAGACGCTGGAGGCTGTTGGACACGTCGTATTAAGTCCTGAATCATGTCAGCATATATATTTACACAATAACACAATCCTCTCTCTATGTCATGATAAAAAAACATTCACACAAATATAACATTAACAATAATTATTAGCACCAGTGTGTCAGATAAAAACTCTCGCTACGCTAAATGTACAGAGTTGCATAGTGTTGGGTTTATCCTGGAAGAAGATATGAATGTGTGTGAGCGGAAGAAACACCAGAAATAAGCAGCAACTTGTGGGACAAGACAGAAATAGAAGACGCGTACACGAGACATGATCTAAAGACACGAGACATGATCTAAAGACACGAGACATGATCTAAAGACACGAGACATGATCTAAAGACGCGTACACGAGACATGATCTAAAGACGCGTACACGAGACATGATCTAAAGACACGAGACATGATCTAAAGACGCGTACACGAGACATGATCTAAAGACGCGTACACGAGACATGATCTAAAGACGCGTACACGAGACATGATCTAGACGCGTACACGAGACATGATCTAAAGACACGAGACATGATCTAAAGACACGAGACATGATCTAAAGACACGAGACATGATCTAAAGACGCGTACACGAGACATGATCTAAAGACACGAGACATGATCTAAAGACACGAGACATGATCTAAAGACGCGTACACGAGACATGATCTAAAGACACGAGACATGATCTAAAGACACGAGACATGATCTAAAGACACGAGACATGATCTAAAGACGCGTACACGAGACATGATCTAAAGACACGTACACGAGACATGATCTAAAGACACGAGACATGATCTAAAGACGCGTCAGCAGAGCGACGTCCTGAAACACGCGACGGTCTCTGAGCAGGAACGGAGCTCGCACAACATCTGGATATCTTGCACAACTTCATATTTCATTCCCAGAAGATGCAAATATGCACACGTGTAATATATTGTGCATTTAAGATAATATCCTGCATTTCGTGGGGATAAAATATGAATTCATCTTGTGCGGACACGTTTTTA
>JAFEUB010000205.1:392500-397500 GCA_024529925.1 Ophthalmolycus amberensis | reverse complement strand
CCCACCAACCAACCAACCCACCAACCAAACTAACCCCACCAACCAACCAACCAACCAACCCACCAACCAAACTAACCCCACCAACCAACCAACCCACCAACCAAACTAACCCCACCAACCAACCAACCAACCAACCCACCAACCAAACTAACCCCACCAACCAAACTAACCCCACCAACCAACCAACCCACCAACCAAACTAACCCCACCAACCAACCAACCCACCAACCAAACTAACCCCACCAACCAACCAACCCACCAACCAAACTAACCCCACCAACCAACCAACCAACCAACCAAACTAACCCCACCAACCAACCAAACCACCAACCAAACTAACCCCACCAACCAACCAAACTAACCCCACCAACCAACCAACCAACCCACCAACCAAACTAACCCCACCAACCAACCAACCAACCCACCAACCAAACTAACCCCACCAACCAACCCACCAACCAAACTAACCCCACCAACCAACCAAACTAACCCCACCAACCAACCAACCACCACCAACCAAACTAACCCCACCAACCAACCAAACTAACCCCACCAACCAACCAACCCACCAACCAAACTAACCCCACCAACCAACCAACCCACCAACCAAACTAACTAACCCCACCAACCAACCAACCCACCAACCAAACTAACCCCACCAACCAACCAACCCACCAACCAAACTAACCCCACCAAACCAACCAACCAACCCACCAACCAAACTAACCCCACCAACCAACCCACCAACCAAACTAACCCCACCAACCAACCAACCCACCAACCAAACTAACCCCACCAACCAACCAACCAACCCACCAACCAAACTAACCCCACCAACCAACCCACCAACCAAACTAACCCCACCAAACCAACCAACCAACCCACCAACCAAACTAACCCCACCAACCAACCCACCAACCAAACTAACCCCACCAACCAACCAACCCACCAACCAAACTAACCCCACCAACCAACCAAACCAACCAACCAACCAAACTAACCCCACCAACCAACCAAACCAACCAACCAACCAAACTAACCCCACCAACCCACCAAACTAACCCCACCAACCAACCAACCAACCCACCAACTAAACTAACCCCACCAACCAACCAACCCACCAACTAAACTAACCCCACCAACCAACCAACCCACCAACCAAACTAACCCCACCAACCCACCAACCAAACTAACCCCACCAACCAACCAAACCAACCAACCAACCAAACTAACCCCACCAACCCACCAACCACACTAACCCCACCAACCAACCAAACTAACCCCACCAACCAACCAAACCACCAACCAAACTAACCCCACCAACCAACCAACCCACCAACCAAACTAACCCCACCAACCAACCAACCAACCCACCAACCAAACTAACCCCACCAACCAACCAACCAACCCACCAACCAAACTAACCCCCAACCAACCACCAACCAAACTAACCCCACCAACCAACCAACTAACCCACCAACCAACCAACCCACCAACCAAACTAACCCCACCAACCAAACTAACCCCACCAACCAACCCCAACCAAACTAACCCCACCAACCAACCAACCACCACCAAACTAACTAACCCCACCAACCAACCAACCCACCAACCAAACTAACCCCACCAACCAACCAACCCACCAACCAAACTAACCCCACCAAACCAACCAACCAACCAACCAAACTAACCCCACCAACCAACCCACCAACCAAACTAACCCCACCAACCAACCAACCCACCAACCAAACTAACCCCACCAACCAACCAACCAACCCACCAACCAAACTAACCCCACCAACCAACCCACCAACCAAACTAACCCCACCAAACCAACCAACCAACCCACCAACCAAACTAACCCCACCAACCAACCCACCAACCAAACTAACCCCACCAACCAACCAACCCACCAACCAAACTAACCCCACCAACCAACCAAACCAACCAACCAACCAAACTAACCCCACCAACCAACCAAACCAACCAACCAACCAAACTAACCCCACCAACCCACCAAACTAACCCCACCAACCAACCAACCAACCCACCAACCCACCAACTAAACTAACCCCACCAACCAACCAACCCACCAACTAAACTAACCCCACCAACCAACCAACCCACCAACCAAACTAACCCCACCAACCCACCAACCAAACTAACCCCACCAACCAACCAAACCAACCAACCAACCAAACTAACCCCACCAACCCACCAAACTAACCCCACCAACCAACCAACCAACCCACCAACTAAACTAACCCCACCAACCAACCAACCCACCAACTAAACTAACCCCACCAACCAACCAACCCACCAACCAAACTAACCCCACCAACCCACCAACCAAACTAACCCCACCAACCAACCAAACCAACCAACCAACCAAACTAACCCCACCAACCCACCAACCACACTAACCCCACCAACCAACCAAACTAACCCCACCAACCAACCAAACCACCAACCAAACTAACCCCACCAACCAACCAACCCACCAACCAAACTAACCCCACCAACCAACCAACCAACCCACCAACCAAACTAACCCCACCAACCAACCAACCAACCCACCAACCAAACTAACCCCACCAACCAACCAAACTAACCCCACCAACCAACCAACCCACCAACCAACCAACCCACCAACCAAACTAACCCCACCAACCAACCAAACTAACCCCACCAACCAACCAACCCACCAACCAAACTAACCCCACCAACCAACCAACCCACCAACCAAACTAACTAACCCCACCAACCAACCAACCCACCAACCAAACTAACCCCACCAACCAACCAACCCACCAACCAAACTAACCCCACCAAACCAACCAACCAACCAACCAAACTAACCCCACCAACCAACCCACCAACCAAACTAACCCCACCAACCAACCAACCCACCAACCAAACTAACCCCACCAACCAACCAACCAACCCACCAACCAAACTAACCCCACCAACCAACCCACCAACCAAACTAACCCCACCAAACCAACCAACCAACCCACCAACCAAACTAACCCCACCAACCAACCCACCAACCAAACTAACCCCACCAACCAACCAACCCACCAACCAAACTAACCCCACCAACCAACCAAACCAACCAACCAACCAAACTAACCCCACCAACCAACCAAACCAACCAACCAACCAAACTAACCCCACCAACCCACCAAACTAACCCCACCAACCAACCAACCAACCCACCAACCCACCAACTAAACTAACCCCACCAACCAACCAACCCACCAACTAAACTAACCCCACCAACCAACCAACCCACCAACCAAACTAACCCCACCAACCCACCAACCAAACTAACCCCACCAACCAACCAAACCAACCAACCAACCAAACTAACCCCACCAACCCACCAACCACACTAACCCCACCAACCAACCAAACTAACCCCACCAACCAACCAAACCACCAACCAAACTAACCCCACCAACCAACCAACCCACCAACCAAACTAACCCCACCAACCAACCAACCAACCCACCAACCAAACTAACCCCACCAACCAACCAACCAACCAACCAAACTAACCCCACCAACCAACCCACAAACCAAACTAACCCCACCAACCAACCAAACTAACCCCACCAACCAACCCACCAACCCACCAACTAAACTAACCCCACCAACCAACCAACCCACCAACCAAACTAACCCCACCAACCCACCAACCAAACTAACCCCACCAACCAACCAAACTAACCCCACCAACCACCAAACTAACCCCACCAACCACCAAACTAACCCCACCAACCAACCAACCCACCAACCAAACTAACCCCATCAACCAACCAAACTAACCCCACCAACCACCAAACTAACCCCACCAACCAAACTAACCCCACCAACCAACCAACCCACCAACAAAACTAACCCCACCAACCAACCAACCCACCAACCAAACTAACCCCACCAAACCAACCAACCAACCCACCAACCAAACTAACCCCACCAACCAAACTAACCCCACCAAACCAACCAACCAACCAACCCACCAACCAAACTAACCCCACCAACCCACCAACCACACTAACCCCACCAACCAACCAAACTAACCCCACCAACCAACCAAACCACCAACCAAACTAACCCCACCAACCAACCAACCCACCAACCAAACTAACCCCACCAACCAACCAACCAACCCACCAACCAAACTAACCCCACCAACCAACCAACCAACCAACCAAACTAACCCCACCAACCAACCCACAAACCAAACTAACCCCACCAACCAACCAAACTAACCCCACCAACCAACCCACCAACCCACCAACTAAACTAACCCCACCAACCAACCAACCCACCAACCAAACTAACCCCACCAACCCACCAACCAAACTAACCCCACCAACCAACCAAACTAACCCCACCAACCACCAAACTAACCCCACCAACCAACCAACCCACCAACCAAACTAACCCCATCAACCAACCAAACTAACCCCACCAACCACCAAACTAACCCCACCAACCAAACTAACCCCACCAACCAACCAACCCACCAACAAAACTAACCCCACCAACCAACCAACCCACCAACCAAACTAACCCCACCAAACCAACCAACCAACCCACCAACCAAACTAACCCCACCAACCAAACTAACCCCACCAAACCAACCAACCAACCAACCCACCAACCAAACTAACCCCACCAACCAACCAAACCAACCAACCCACCAACCAAACTAACCCCACCAACCAACCAAACCAACCAACCCACCAACCAAACTAACCCCACCAACCAACCAACCAAACTAACCCCACCAACCAACCAACCAACCCACCAACCAAACTAACCCCACCAACCAACCAACCAAACTAACCCCACCAACCAACCAAACCAACCAACCAACCAAACTAACCCCACCAACCAACCAACCAACCCACCAACCAAACTAACCCCACCAACCAACCCACCAACCAACCAACCCACCAACCAAACTAACCCCACCAACCAACCAAACC
>JAFEUB010000205.1:337500-382500 GCA_024529925.1 Ophthalmolycus amberensis | reverse complement strand
ACAACATCTGAAGTCATCCTCCTGCTGCTTGGATATTCTACCAACACACTTTTTCAAAAATATTTCAAACTGCATGACCACTGATCTTTTACAAATTGTAAACACATCCCTTCTCTCAGGTGTCTTCCCACAAGCCCTAAAAACTGCAGTTATTAAACCACTCCTAAAGAAGGTTAGTTTAGACTCCGCAACGATGAAAAATTATAGGCCAATATCAAACCTCCCATTTTTAAGTAAAATAATTGAAAAAGCGGTTTTCCAACAGCTGACCAACTTCTTGACCGTAAATAACTGCTTTGATGTTTTCCAGTCAGGCTTTCGACAGCACCACAGTACTGAAACTGCTCTTGTTAAGGTTTTCAACGACATCCACTTAAACATAGACAATGGCAGAAGTTCAGTCTTAGTGTTACTAGATCTCAGTGCTGCATTCGACTAAAAATCTGGGTGGGACTCTCTGGCACAGCACTTACCTGGTTTGAATCCTACTTGAAGGGCCGAGAATACTTTGTGTCTGTAGCTGATTACACATCAGAGCTGACTAAAATGACATGTGGTGTTCCCCAAGGTTCAATACTGGGGCCTCTTCTGTTCAACATCTACATGCTTCCACTAGCTCAGATTATGGAAAACAACAAAGTGTGTTATCATAATTATGCAGACGACACACAAATCTACATAACTATGTCACCAGGGGACTATAATCCCATACAAGGGCTGGGTAACTGCATTGAACAAATCAACAACTGGATGTGCCAGAATTTTCTTCAATTAAACAAAGATAAAACAGAAGTAATTGTTTTTGGTACCAAGGACGAACAATTGAAAATCACCGCTCAGCTTCAATCACTGATGTTAAAACCCACAAACCAAGCCAGAAATCTAGGTGTAGTTATGGATTCAGACCTCAACCTGAACAGCCATATCAAGACAATTACAAAATCAGCCTACTATCACCTGAAGAATATATCAAGGATTAGAGGACTTATGTCTCAACAGGATTTGGAAAAACTTGTCCACGCATTTATCTTCAGCAGACTGGACTACTGTAACGGTGTGTTTACAGGTCTCTGTAAAAAGTCCGTCAGAAAGCTGCAGCTGATTCAGAACGCTGCAGCTCGAGTCCTCACTAAGACCAGGAGGGTGGACCACATCACTCCAGTTCTGAGGTCTTTGCACTGGCTTCCTGTCCAACAAACAATTGACTTTAAAATCCTGCTGTTGGTTTACAAAGCACTGAATGGTTTGGGACCAAAATACATCTCCTGATCTGCTACTACCTTATGAACCATCCCGACCCCTCAGGTCATCTGGGACCGGTCTACTTTCTGTTCCCAGAGTCAGAACTAAACATGGAGAAGCAGCGTTCAGTTTTTCTGCTCCACATATCTGGAACAAAGTCCCAGAAAGCTGCAGGTCTGCTGAGACCCTCAGCTCATTTAAATCAAGATTGAAGACCTTTCTGTTTGCTGCTGCCTTTAATTGAACCACAGTTCAATTAATATATTAATCAATTTCCTGCATTTCTGCATTTTACTACTGAATTTTATTTCTTACACTGTTTTGTAATGTTCTTAATGTTCTTAATTGTTTTTAAATTTACTTTTCTTTTGACTTATGTTTTGATGCTTTTAATGGTTTTATGTGAAGCACTTTGAATTACCTTGTTGTTGAAATGTGCTATACAAATAAACTTGCCTTGCCTTGCCTTGATCTATGTCATCTTATCCTGAAAAGTATCCGGCTAACTCAGTTAGCCGGATACGTGGAACGGGGCCCTGATCTCAGAGTCTCACTGACAACAATCTGCTTCATTTAGTGTCACATGTTGTCAACGGTAGCAAAATAAATCAATAAAGTTATTGTGTTCAAACAGGACGCGTTCACGTGTGTGAGTATGTGTGTGTGTGTATATGTGTGTGTGTGTGTGTATGTATGTGTGTGTATGTGTGTGTATGTGTGTGTGTGTGTATGTATGTGTGTGTGTGTGTATGTGTGTGTATGTGTGTGTGTGTGTGTGTGTGTATGTATGTGTGTGTGTGTGTGTGTGTGTATGTGTGTGTTTATGTGTGTGTGTGTGTGTGTGTGTGTGTGTGTGTGTGTGTGTATGTGTGTGTGTGTGTATGTATGTGTGTGTATGTGTGTGTATGTGTGTATATATACTCGGGGTGGGAATCACCAGACGTCCCGCGATACGATATTCTCATGATACTGCGATATTCTGAGTATTGTGATAACATATTTTGCGATTTAATACTTTTGTCAACTTCAAATGATGTCCCCAAAGGATAACTGTGTCAACATGTTTTATCGAATAAGATAAAGTTTTCAGTCTGTTCATCTCACTTCAATAATTTTTATTGCAGCAGAATATGATTGTCAAGCAGACAGACTGACCAACAATGTCATAAATGTTGCATGAACCTGACAAACTGAACTGTTTGTATCACTACATAGTCCAACTGAACGAAATGCAAACGTGTGGACTCAGCATATGAACTATAACTTCTATAAGTATGATATTAGAGTTATATAACTCAGCATATGAACTATAACTTGTATAAGTAGGATATTAGAGTTATATAACTCAGCATATGAACTATAACTTCTATAAGTAGGATATTAGAGTTATATAACTCAGTATATGAACTATAACTTGTATAAGTAGGATATTAGAGTTATATAACTCAGCATATGAACTATAACTTGTATAAGTAGGATATTAGAGTTATATAACTCAGTATATGAACTATAACTTATATAAGTAGGATATTAGAGTTATATAACTCAGTATATGAACTATAACTTCTATAAGTAGGATATTAGAGTTATATAACTCAGTATATGAACTATAACTGATATAAGTAGGATATTAGAGTTATATAACTCAGTATATGAACTATAACTTGTATAAGTAGGATATTAGAGTTATATAACTCAGTATATGAACTATAACTGATATAAGTAGGATATTAGAGTTATATAACTCAGTATATGAACTATAACTTATATAAGTAGGATATTAGAGTTATATAACTCAGCATATGAACTATAACTTGTATAAGTAGGATATTAGAGTTATATAACTCAGCACATGAACTATAACTTGTATAAGTAGGATATTAGAGTTATATAACTCAGTATATGAACTATAACTTATATAAGTAGGATATTAGAGTTATATAACTCAGTATATGAACTATAACTTCTATAAGTAGGATATTAGAGTTATATAACTCAGTATATGAACTATAACTGATATAAGTAGGATATTAGAGTTATATAACTCAGTATATGAACTATAACTTGTATAAGTAGGATATTAGAGTTATATAACTCAGTATATGAACTATAACTGATATAAGTAGGATATTAGAGTTATATAACTCAGTATATGAACTATAACTGATATAAGTAGGATATTAGAGTTATATAACTCAGTATATGAACTATAACTTATATAAGTAGGATATTAGAGTTATATAACTCAGTATATGAACTATAACTGATATAAGTAGGATATTAGAGTTATATAACTCAGTATATGAACTATAACTTATATAAGTAGGATATTAGAGTTATATAACTCAGTATATGAACTATAACTGATATAAGTAGGATATTAGAGTTATATAACTCAGCATATGAACTATAACTTGTATAAGTAGGATATTAGAGTTATATAACTCAGTATATGAACTATAACTGATATAAGTAGGATATTAGAGTTATATAACTCAGTATATGAACTATAACTTATATAAGTAGGATATTAGAGTTATATAACTCAGTATATGAACTATAACTTATATAAGTAGGATATTAGAGTTATATAACTCAGTATATGAACTATAACTTATATAAGTAGGATATTAGAGTTATATAACTCAGCATATGAACTATAACTTGTATAAGTAGGATATTAGAGTTATATAACTCAGTATATGAACTATAACTTGTATAAGTAGGATATTAGAGTTATATAACTCAGTATATGAACTATAACTTATATAAGTAGGATATTAGAGTTATATAACTCAGTATATGAACTATAACTTCTATAAGTAGGATATTAGAGTTATATAACTCAGTATATGAACTATAACTTCTATAAGTAGGATATTAGAGTTATATAACTCAGTATATGAACTATAACTTCTATAAGTAGGATATTAGAGTTATATAACTCAGTATATGAACTATAACTTGTATAAGTAGGATATTAGAGTTATATAACTCAGTATATGAACTATAACTGATATAAGTAGGATATTAGAGTTATATAACTCAGTATATGAACTATAACTGATATAAGTAGGATATTAGAGTTATATAACTCAGTATATGAACTATAACTGATATAAGTAGGATATTAGAGTTATATAACTCAGTATATGAACTATAACTGATATAAGTAGGATATTAGAGTTATATAACTCAGTATATGAACTATAACTTATATAAGTAGGATATTAGAGTTATATAACTCAGTATATGAACTATAACTGATATAAGTAGGATATTAGAGTTATATAACTCAGCATATGAACTATAACTTGTATAAGTAGGATATTAGAGTTATATAACTCAGTATATGAACTATAACTGATATAAGTAGGATATTAGAGTTATATAACTCAGTATATGAACTATAACTTATATAAGTAGGATATTAGAGTTATATAACTCAGTATATGAACTATAACTTATATAAGTAGGATATTAGAGTTATATAACTCAGTATATGAACTATAACTTATATAAGTAGGATATTAGAGTTATATAACTCAGCATATGAACTATAACTTCTATAAGTAGGATATTAGAGTTATATAACTCAGTATATGAACTATAACTTGTATAAGTAGGATATTAGAGTTATATAACTCAGCATATGAACTATAACTTGTATAAGTAGGATATTAGACTTATATAACTCAGTATATGAACTATAACTTCTATAAGTAGGATATTAGAGTTATATAACTCAGTATATGAACTATAACTTCTATAAGTAGGATATTAGAGTTATATAACTCAGTATATGAACTATAACTGATATAAGTAGGATATTAGAGTTATATAACTCAGTATATGAACTATAACTTATATAAGTAGGATATTAGAGTTATATAACTCAGTATATGAACTATAACTTATATAAGTAGGATATTAGAGTTATATAACTCAGTATATGAACTATAACTTATATAAGTAGGATATTAGAGTTATATAACTCAGCATATGAACTATAACGTATATAAGTAGGATATTAGAGTTATATAACTCAGTATATGAACTATAACTTGTATAAGTAGGATATTAGTTATATAACTCAGTATATGAACTATAACTTGTATAAGTAGGATATTAGAGTTATATAACTCAGTATATGAACTATAACTTATATAAGTAGGATATTAGAGTTATATAACTCAGTATATGAACTATAACTTATATAAGTAGGATATTAGAGTTATATAACTCAGTATATGAACTATAACTGATATAAGTAGGATATTAGAGTTATATAACTCAGTATATGAACTATAACTTGTATAAGTAGGATATTAGAGTTATATAACTCAGTATATGAACTATAACTGATATAAGTAGGATATTAGAGTTATATAACTCAGTATATGAACTATAAGTTATATAAGTAGGATATTAGAGTTATATAACTCAGCATATGAACTATAACTTGTATAAGTAGGATATTAGAGTTATATAACTCAGCATATGAACTATAACTTGTATAAGTAGGATATTAGAGTTATATAACTCAGTATATGAACTATAACTTATATAAGTAGGATATTAGAGTTATATAACTCAGTATATGAACTATAACTTATATAAGTAGGATATTAGAGTTATATAACTCAGTATATGAACTATAACTTCTATAAGTAGGATATTAGAGTTATATAACTCAGTATATGAACTATAACTTGTATAAGTAGGATATTAGAGTTATATAACTCAGTATATGAACTATAACTGATATAAGTAGGATATTAGAGTTATATAACTCAGTATATGAACTATAACTGATATAAGTAGGATATTAGAGTTATATAACTCAGTATATGAACTATAACTTATATAAGTAGGATATTAGAGTTATATAACTCAGTATATGAACTATAACTGATATAAGTAGGATATTAGAGTTATATAACTCAGTATATGAACTATAACTTATATAAGTAGGATATTAGAGTTATATAACTCAGTATATGAACTATAACTGATATAAGTAGGATATTAGAGTTATATAACTCAGCATATGAACTATAACTTGTATAAGTAGGATATTAGAGTTATATAACTCAGTATATGAACTATAACTGATATAAGTAGGATATTAGAGTTATATAACTCAGTATATGAACTATAACTTATATAAGTAGGATATTAGAGTTATATAACTCAGTATATGAACTATAACTTATATAAGTAGGATATTAGAGTTATATAACTCAGTATATGAACTATAACTTATATAAGTAGGATATTAGAGTTATATAACTCAGCATATGAACTATAACTTCTATAAGTAGGATATTAGAGTTATATAACTCAGTATATGAACTATAACTTGTATAAGTAGGATATTAGAGTTATATAACTCAGCATATGAACTATAACTTGTATAAGTAGGATATTAGACTTATATAACTCAGTATATGAACTATAACTTCTATAAGTAGGATATTAGAGTTATATAACTCAGTATATGAACTATAACTTCTATAAGTAGGATATTAGAGTTATATAACTCAGTATATGAACTATAACTGATATAAGTAGGATATTAGAGTTATATAACTCAGTATATGAACTATAACTTATATAAGTAGGATATTAGAGTTATATAACTCAGTATATGAACTATAACTTATATAAGTAGGATATTAGAGTTATATAACTCAGTATATGAACTATAACTTATATAAGTAGGATATTAGAGTTATATAACTCAGCATATGAACTATAACGTATATAAGTAGGATATTAGAGTTATATAACTCAGTATATGAACTATAACTTGTATAAGTAGGATATTAGTTATATAACTCAGTATATGAACTATAACTTGTATAAGTAGGATATTAGAGTTATATAACTCAGTATATGAACTATAACTTATATAAGTAGGATATTAGAGTTATATAACTCAGTATATGAACTATAACTTATATAAGTAGGATATTAGAGTTATATAACTCAGTATATGAACTATAACTGATATAAGTAGGATATTAGAGTTATATAACTCAGTATATGAACTATAACTTGTATAAGTAGGATATTAGAGTTATATAACTCAGTATATGAACTATAACTGATATAAGTAGGATATTAGAGTTATATAACTCAGTATATGAACTATAACTTATATAAGTAGGATATTAGAGTTATATAACTCAGCATATGAACTATAACTTGTATAAGTAGGATATTAGAGTTATATAACTCAGCATATGAACTATAACTTGTATAAGTAGGATATTAGAGTTATATAACTCAGTATATGAACTATAACTTATATAAGTAGGATATTAGAGTTATATAACTCAGTATATGAACTATAACTTCTATAAGTAGGATATTAGAGTTATATAACTCAGTATATGAACTATAACTGATATAAGTAGGATATTAGAGTTATATAACTCAGTATATGAACTATAACTTGTATAAGTAGGATATTAGAGTTATATAACTCAGTATATGAACTATAACTGATATAAGTAGGATATTAGAGTTATATAACTCAGTATATGAACTATAACTGATATAAGTAGGATATTAGAGTTATATAACTCAGTATATGAACTATAACTTATATAAGTAGGATATTAGAGTTATATAACTCAGTATATGAACTATAACTGATATAAGTAGGATATTAGAGTTATATAACTCAGTATATGAACTATAACTTATATAAGTAGGATATTAGAGTTATATAACTCAGTATATGAACTATAACTGATATAAGTAGGATATTAGAGTTATATAACTCAGCATATGAACTATAACTTGTATAAGTAGGATATTAGAGTTATATAACTCAGTATATGAACTATAACTGATATAAGTAGGATATTAGAGTTATATAACTCAGTATATGAACTATAACTTATATAAGTAGGATATTAGAGTTATATAACTCAGTATATGAACTATAACTTATATAAGTAGGATATTAGAGTTATATAACTCAGTATATGAACTATAACTTATATAAGTAGGATATTAGAGTTATATAACTCAGCATATGAACTATAACTTGTATAAGTAGGATATTAGAGTTATATAACTCAGTATATGAACTATAACTTGTATAAGTAGGATATTAGAGTTATATAACTCAGCATATGAACTATAACTTGTATAAGTAGGATATTAGAGTTATATAACTCAGTATATGAACTATAACTTATATAAGTAGGATATTAGAGTTATATAACTCAGTATATGAACTATAACTTCTATAAGTAGGATATTAGAGTTATATAACTCAGTATATGAACTATAACTTCTATAAGTAGGATATTAGAGTTATATAACTCAGTATATGAACTATAACTGATATAAGTAGGATATTAGAGTTATATAACTCAGTATATGAACTATAACTTGTATAAGTAGGATATTAGAGTTATATAACTCAGTATATGAACTATAACTGATATAAGTAGGATATTAGAGTTATATAACTCCGTATATGAACTATAACTGATATAAGTAGGATATTAGAGTTATATAACTCAGTATATGAACTATAACTTATATAAGTAGGATATTAGAGTTATATAACTCAGTATATGAACTATAACTGATATAAGTAGGATATTAGAGTTATATAACTCAGTATATGAACTATAACTTATATAAGTAGGATATTAGAGTTATATAACTCAGTATATGAACTATAACTGATATAAGTAGGATAATAGAGTTATATAACTCAGCATATGAACTATAACTTGTATAAGTAGGATATTAGAGTTATATAACTCAGTATATGAACTATAACTGATATAAGTAGGATATTAGAGTTATATAACTCAGTATATGAACTATAACTTATATAAGTAGGATATTAGAGTTATATAACTCAGTATATGAACTATAACTTATATAAGTAGGATATTAGAGTTATATAACTCAGTATATGAACTATAACTTATATAAGTAGGATATTAGAGTTATATAACTCAGCATATGAACTATAACTTCTATAAGTAGGATATTAGAGTTATATAACTCAGTATATGAACTATAACTTGTATAAGTAGGATATTAGAGTTATATAACTCAGCATATGAACTATAACTTGTATAAGTAGGATATTAGACTTATATAACTCAGTATATGAACTATAACTTCTATAAGTAGGATATTAGAGTTATATAACTCAGTATATGAACTATAACTTCTATAAGTAGGATATTAGAGTTATATAACTCAGTATATGAACTATAACTGATATAAGTAGGATATTAGAGTTATATAACTCAGTATATGAACTATAACTTATATAAGTAGGATATTAGAGTTATATAACTCAGTATATGAACTATAACTTATATAAGTAGGATATTAGAGTTATATAACTCAGTATATGAACTATAACTTATATAAGTAGGATATTAGAGTTATATAACTCAGTATATGAACTATAACTTATATAAGTAGGATATTAGAGTTATATAACTCAGCATATGAACTATAACGTATATAAGTAGGATATTAGAGTTATATAACTCAGTATATGAACTATAACTTGTATAAGTAGGATATTAGTTATATAACTCAGTATATGAACTATAACTTGTATAAGTAGGATATTAGAGTTATATAACTCAGTATATGAACTATAACTTATATAAGTAGGATATTAGAGTTATATAACTCAGTATATGAACTATAACTTGTATAAGTAGGATATTAGAGTTATATAACTCAGCATATGAACTATAACTTGTATAAGTAGGATATTAGAGTTATATAACTCAGCATATGAACTATAACGTATATAAGTAGGATATTAGAGTTATATAACTCAGCATATGAACTATAACTTATATAAGTAGGATATTAGAGTTATATAACTCAGTATATGAACTATAACGTATATAAGTAGGATATTAGAGTTATATAACTCAGCATATGAACTATAACGTATATAAGTAGGATATTAGAGTTATATAACTCAGCATATGAACTATAACGTATATAAGTAGGATATTAGAGTTATATAACTCAGCATATGAACTATAACTTATATAAGTAGGATATTAGAGTTATATAACTCAGTATAACTTGTGATGTGTGGACGTGGAGGCAGAGAGACAGTTATGCGCTGCTCTCTCCCCATGAGCCGGCTACTGTTGGCAGGTTTAACCCCGTTGTGAGGTCAGATGTCTCTTTGTTTTGACCAACTTCCTACCAATCACGCTGACCCGGGACCTTTGCTGACCTCACCAGAAAACAACTCAACACCATCTAGTGGACTGAAAAAGTAATTGATTTGATTTTTTGATTTTGGTTTATATAATAAAAGATCGATACTTGGCGTCCATGTATCGATACAATATCGCCACGCAAAATATCGCGATACTATGCTGTATCGATTTTTTCCCCCACCCCTAGTACGTGTGTGTGTGTGTATGTGTACGTGTATGTATGTGTGTGTGTGTGTGTGTGTGTGTGTGTGTGTTACCTGTCACAGCTGAAACCCTCCACATGGTCTTTACAGCGACACTGTCCTGTGTTCACATCACACTCCTGAGTGCTGCCAGAGGGAGAACAGGAACAAGGCCTGACGGAGAGAGAGAGGTGATCACATGGTCACAGCCATCACCATGATCATAACCATCACCATGATCATAGCCATCACCATGATCATAACCATGATCATAACCATCACCATGATCATAGCCATCACCATGATCATAACCATGATCATAACCATCACCATGATCATAACCATGATCATAACCATCACCATGATCATAGCCATCACCATGATCATAACCATGATCATAACCATCACCATGATCATAACCATGATCATAACCATCACCATGATCATAACCATGATCATAACCATCACCATGATCATAACAATCACCATGATCATAACAATCACCATGGTCATAGCCATCACCATGATCATAACCATGATCACAACCATCACCATGATCATAACAATCACCATGGTCATAGCCATCACCATGATCATAACCATGATCATAACCATCACCATGGTCATAACCATCACCATGATCATAACAATCACCATGGTCATAGCCATCACCATGATCATAACCATCACCATGATCATAACAATCACCATGGTCATAGCCATCACCATGATCATAACCATCACCATGGTCATAACCATAACCATGATCATAACCATCACCATGATCATAACCATGATCATAACCATCACCATGGTCATAGCCATCACCATGATCATAACCATCACCATGATCATAACCATGATCATAGCCATCACCATGATCATAACCATGATCATAACCATCACCATGGTCATAACCATAACCATGATCATAACCATCACCATGGTCATAGCCATCACCATGATCATAACCATCACCATGATCATAGCCATCACCATGATCATAACCATGATCATAACCATCACCATGGTCATAACCATCACCATAACCATGATCATAACCATCACCATGATCATAGCCATCACCATGATCATAACCATCACCATGGTCATAGCCATCACCATGATCATAACCATCACCATGATCATAGCCATCACCATGGTCATAACCATGATCATAACCATCACCATGATCATAACCATCACCATGATCATAACCATGATCATAACCATCACCATGATCATAACCATCACCATGATCATAGCCATCAACATGGTCATAACCATGATCATCACCATCACCATGATCATCACCATCACCATGATCATCACCATCACCATGATCATAACCATCACCATGATCATCACCATCACCATGATCATCACCATCACCATGATCATAACCATCACCATGATCATCACCATCACCATCACCATGATCATAACCATCACCATGATCATAACCATCACCATGATCATCACCATCACCATGATCATCACCATCACCATGATCATACCCATCACCATGATCATAACCATGATCATAACCATCACCATGATCATAACCATGATCATAACCATCACCATGATCATAACCATGATCATAACCATCACCATGATCACAACCATGATCATAACCATCACCATGGTCATAACCATGATCATAACCATCACCATGGTCATAGCCATCACCATGATCATAACCATGATCATAACCATCACCATGATCATAGCCATCACCATGATCATAACCACGATCATAACCATCACCATGGTCATAACCACAACCATAACCGTCACCATGATCATAGCCATCACCATGATCATAACCATGATCACAGCCATCACCATGATCATAACCATCACCATGATCATAGCCATGATCATAACCATCACCATGATCATCACCATGATCATAACCATCACCATGATCATAGCCATCACCATGATCATAACCATGATCATAACCATCACCATGATCATAGCCATCACCATGATCATAACCGTCACCATGATCATAGCCATCACCATGATCATAACCATGATCATAACCATCACCATGATCATAACCATCACCATGGTCATAGCCATCACCATGATCATAACCATGATCATAACCATCACCATGATCATAACCATCACCATGGTCATAGCCATCACCATGATCATAACCATCACCATGATCATAACCATCACCATGATCATAGTCATCACCATGGTCATAACCATGATCATAACCATCACCATGGACATAACCATCACCATGATCACAGCCATCACCATGATCACAGCCATGGTCATAACCATCACCATGATCATCACCATGATCATAACCATCACCATGATCATAACCATCACCATGATCATAACAATCACCATGGTCATAACCATCACCATTGTCATAACCATAACCATGATCATAACCATCACCATGGTCATAGCCATCACCATGATCATAACCATGATCATAACCATCACCATCATAGCCATCACCATGATCATAACCATGATCATAACCATCACCATGGTAATAACCATAACCATGATCATAACCGTCACCATGATCATAGCCATCACCATGATCATAACCATGATCATAACCATCACCATGATCATAACCATCACCATGATCATAACCATGATCACAACCATCACCATGATCATAACCATCACCATGATCATAGCCATCACCATGGTCATAACCATGATCATAACCATCACCATGATCATCACCATCATCATAACCATCACCATAACCATCACCATGGTCATAGCCATCACCATGATCATAACCATCACCATGATCATAACCATCACCATGATCATAGCCATCACCATGGTCACAACCATGATGATAACCATCACCATGGTCATAACCATCACCATGATCATTGCCATCACCATGATCATAGCCGTCACCATGATCATAACCGTCACCATGATCATAGCCGTCACCATGATCATAGCCGTCACCATGATCATAACTGTCACCATGATCATAGCCGTCACCATGATCATAGCCATCACCATGATCATAGCCATCACCATGATCATAGCCGTCACCATGATCATAACCGTCACCATGATCATAGCCGTCACCATGATCATGGCCATCACCATGATCACAGCCATCACCATGATCATAGCCATCACCATGATCATAGCCATGGTCATAACCATCACCATGATCATAGCCATCACCATGATCATAGCCATCACCATGATCATAGCCATCACCATGATCATAACCATGATCATAACCATCACCATGATCAAAGCCATCACCATGATCATAACCATGATCATAACCATCACCATGATCATAGCCATCACCATGATCATAACCATGATCATAACCATCACCATGATCATAACCATGATCATAACCATCACCATGATCATAACCATGATCATAACCATCACCATGATCATAACCATCACCATGATCATAACAATCACCATGATCATAACAATCACCATGGTCATAGCCATCACCATGATCATAACCATGATCACAACCATCACCATGATCATAACAATCACCATGGTCATAGCCATCACCATGATCATAACCATGATCACAACCATCACCATGATCATAACAATCACCATGGTCATAGCCATCACCATGATCATAACCATGATCATAACCATCACCATGATCATAGCCATCACCATGATCATAACCATGATCATAGCCATCACCATGATCATAACCATGATCATAACCATCACCATGGTCATAACCATAACCATGATCATAACCATCACCATGGTCATAGCCATCACCATGATCATAACCATCACCATGATCATAGCCATCACCATGATCATAACCATGATCATAACCATCACCATGGTCATAACCATCACCATAACCATGATCATAACCATCACCATGATCATAGCCATCACCATGATCATAACCATCACCATGGTCATAGCCATCACCATGATCATAACCATCACCATGATCATAGCCATCACCATGGTCATAACCATGATCATAACCATCACCATGATCATAACCATGATCATAACCATCACCATGATCATAACCATCACCATGATCATAACCATGATCATAACCATCACCATGATCATAACCATCACCATGATCATAACCATGATCATAACCATCACCATGATCATAACCATCACCATGATCATAGCCATCAACATGGTCATAACCATGATCATCACCATCACCATGATCATCACCATCACCATGATCATAACCATCACCATGATCATAACCATCACCATGATCATAACCATCACCATGATCATCACCATCACCATGATCATCACCATGATCATACCCATGATCATGACCATCACCATGATCATAACCATGATCATAACCATGATCATAACCATCACCATGGTCATAACTAGGGGTGTCACGGATCACAAACCTCACGGTTCGGTTCGGATCACGGTTCAGGAGTCACGGTTCGGATCATTTTTCGGATCAACAAAGAAAAGGGGAGGAGACAAATATAACTTTGCTTTCCATTTATTAATTAAAGAACTTCAAGAACACTTAAAGCAAAGAACTTTGGGCTATAGTCTTACATGAAAACAAAAATATTGAAGATGTCCAATTTGAAACAAAATGAAATAAATAAATAAAAATAAAATATTCAAGAATACTCAATTCTGATATCCTCATCCTTTCATCAATACTGAAAGAAAGAAACAGCCAGTGAGCTAGCTCCACTGTTTACACTGAACTGAACTGCTCGGCAACAACTTGGGTCTATGTTTACTTCCTGTCAGGTTATGTCATTCAAATACACAATAATGTTTACCATTACTGTGACATTATTTTCAAAAAGATGAGAATATCTCCATTGTCTGGGGAGAGGGTTGACCTTTCTGTGGTGATATTACTATTGGGCCTCTCTAGCTTCACTCTGATACTTCTGTCAGCACCTGAACCAGGTGTGTGTGTGTGTGACTCTCACAGAGGGGGCGTGTCTACAGCACCGGACTAAGAATCACTCCGCCATGGTGAAAGCAGTCTCTACAGTCTTTTCCTTCTCATAGAGGTCGTGGAACAGCTTCACACTGGTGGGTGCGTGAGTGGATTTCGTAGCGTGGCTCAAGCATTTTAACCAGATTTAGAAATCCTTTGTTTTGCCGTTGTCGTGTGTCTTTCTCTTTAAATAACGCCTACATACCGTAACGCTTTGTCCACCACCCTCATCCGTCATTATACGTTACAGGGAAGACAAAAATGCGCCCAAACTTGCGACTTAAATGACGCCGCGGCTTCTGACGTTCCTCCGCTCGCCATGACTTCACCGTTAAATGCTTCTAAGCTGCTCCGTTCACGTGAACACACTACTGCTTTATATCTGTTCACTGACACTCTGCATTGATATTCGGGGACTTGCTACTTGAAAAGGAACAGCAGCAGTAGAACTTTATTACACACTATGATGATTACGCTGTAAAAAAAAAAAGAAAAAAAATACTTGATTGATCCGCGGTTCACGAGTGATCCGAACCGTGAGGGGTGATCCGAACCGTGAGGGGTGATCCGAACGGATCACGGATCGATCCGTGATCCGTGACACCACTAGTCATAACCATGATCATAACCATCACCATGGTCATAGCCATCACCATGATCATAACCATGATCATAACCATCACCATGATCATAGCCATCACCATGATCATAACCACGATCATAACCATCACCATGGTCATAACCACAACCATAACCGTCACCATGATCATAGCCATCACCATGATCATAACCATGATCACAGCCATCACCATGATCATAACCATCACCATGATCATAGCCATGATCATAACCATCACCATGATCATCACCATGATCATAACCATCACCATGATCATAGCCATCACCATGATCATAACCATGATCATAACCATCACCATGATCATAGCCATCACCATGATCATAACCATCATCCATGATCATCAGCCATGATCATAACCATCACCATGATCATCACCATGATCATAGCCATCACCATGATCATAACCATGATCATAACCATCACCATGATCATAACCATCACCATGGTCATAGCCATCACCATGATCATAACCATCACCATGATCATAACCATCACCATGATCATAGTCATCACCATGGTCATAACCATGATCATAACCATCACCATGATCATAGCCATCACCATGATCATAACCATCACCATGATCATAACCATCACCATGATCACAGCCATCACCATGATCACAGCCATGGTCATAACCATCACCATGATCATAACCATCACCATGATCATAACCATCACCATGGTCATAACAATCACCATGGTCATAACCATAACCATGATCATAACCATCACCATGATCATAACCATCACCATGATCACAGCCATCACCATGATCACAGCCATGGTCATAACCATCACCATGATCATAACCATCACCATGATCATAACCATCACCATGGTCATAACAATCACCATGGTCATAACCATAACCATGATCATCACCATCACCATGATCATAACCATGATCATAACCATCACCATGATCATAACCATGATCATAACCATCACCATCATAGCCATCACCATGATCATAACCATGATCATAACCATCACCATGGATCATAACCATCACCATGATCATAACCATCACCATGATCATAACAATCACCATCAGTCATAACCATCACCATGATCATAACCATAACCATGATCATAACCATCACCATGATCATAACCATGATCATAACCATCACCATCATAGCCATCACCATGATCATAACCATGATCATAACCATCACCATGGTAATAACCATAACCATGATCATAACCGTCACCATGATCATAGCCATCACCATGATCATAACCATGATCATAACCATCACCATGATCATAACCATCACCATGATCATAACCATGATCACAACCATCACCATGATCATAACCATCACCATGATCATAGCCATCACCATGGTCATAACCATGATCATAACCATCACCATGATCATCACCATCATCATAACCATCACCATCATCATAACCATCACCATGGTCATAGCCATCACCATGATCATAACCATCACCATGATCATAACCATCACCATGATCATAGCCATCACCATGGTCACAACCATGATGATAACCATCACCATGGTCATAACCATCACCATGATCATTGCCATCACCATGATCATAACCGTCACCATGATCATAGCCGTCACCATGATCATAGCCGTCACCATGATCATAACCGTCACCATGATCATAGCCGTCACCATGATCATAGCCATCACCATGATCATAGCCGTCACCATGATCATAACCGTCACCATGATCATAGCCGTCACCATGATCATGGCCATCACCATGATCATAGCCATGGTCATAACCATCACCATGATCATAGCCATCACCATGATCATAGCCATCACCATGATCATAGCCATCACCATGATCATAGCCATGGTCATAACCATCACCATGATCATAGCCATCACCATGATCATAGCCATCACCATGATCATAGCCATCACCATGATCATAGCCATGGTCATAACCATCACCATGATCATAGCCATGGTCATAACCATCACCTGGACCGTCACACATTTAGTCCTGGTCCAGCAGACAATCAGAGACTCCAATAAAGTTGTAATGTTCGTATCTCTCCAGCAGAGGGCACTCAAAGTTTCATTTTTACTTTTATATTTCTGCACTTGCTAAACAATCAACATGTAAATGAAGCTGAACTATTGTATGCTAACAGTTTGCCCCTGCTTCCAGACTTTGTGCTAAGCTAGGCTAAACACACCCAGACTGTCTGTGAACGGGATGGCCAGCCTGATGATTCATCTGATGATTGATAAATCTGCCGGTTATTTGATTTGATTTATTTTTATTGTTTGGTGAAGGGGACATCTTGTTTTGTTTTGTCACAAAGATTCAGATTAATATCTGAGAGGACGACGACAACAGGAAATGTTCTCTTCTGACAAACTGTAACCACTCAACGATGAACGATGATTAGTTGTTGCAGATTCAATCAATCATTCACTGAGAACCGCATTCATCAAAGTGTTCGAGTAAAAGTACCAATACCACAGTATACAAGTACTCTGTTACAGTACAAGTACCAATACCACAGTATACAAGTACACTGTTACAGTACAAGTACCAAAACCACAGTATACAAGTACACTGTCACAGTACACAAGTACACTGTCACAGTACACAAGTACACTGTCACAGTACAAGTACCAATACCACAGTGAAAGTACTCTGTTACAGTAAAAGTACTATATTACAGTAAAAGTACTCTATTACATTGTAAAAATGTTTTTTATGGCATTTAAATAAAATAAAAAAACGTCTGCAGAAATGTGTGAATGGTAGAAACCTCCCAGTGACAGTAGTGAAGGTAAGAAGGTGTGTCGATGATGACATGAACACCAGACTCCACTAGTTACCTGCAGCCGGCCTCCGTCAGACTGTGGTATCCCGGCTGGCAGCGGTCACACTTCTCTCCGGTCACTCCGGGTTTACACGCACACACTCCTCTGGTGTCACACTGAGGAGACTCTGAGCCTGGAAACACACACACACACACACACACACACACACACACGCCGTCAGCACATTCACCGTCCACCACGTGCAAACAATCAGCTCCCATGAACAAACCATTACAGGACAGATCTGGTGTCACTGGGACTCAAACAGCAGCTGGTTCTCATTAAAGCAGCGGTTTGTTGCTGCGCTCTGTTACAAACCACAAACCAGTGAGTTCATGGCCGCGGTTCCACATGTTCTCCGCTCATGTTCTCTGCTCATGTTCTCCGCTCATGTTCACTCATCGGAGCCTCTTCTGTCCCCGGGACGTCAGAGGAGCACGGAAACTATCTGAATAGTACATTATATTATCCAGCAAAGTGTGATGAATGAAAATCCTTCGTGGTGTGTTCAAGTGTTTGTGGGGAAACTCAAACTTGCAACATGAGCGTTAATGTTCATTCTTGACCTCGTGAAAAAGTTCTTGTTTGTGTTCACTTTCTTGCTGAGATAAAGATGTTCAGATAAAGACTGGTGTTGTATCTGTATGTTCAGTATAAAAACTGGTTAGCTTAGCTTAGCATAATAATACATCAATTTTATATAGCGCTTTTCAAAATACCTCTTAAAAAGAGACAAACAAACAAAAAAAGAAAAACAGACAGAGGAGCAAACAGAACAAACAAACAGAACATTTTGGTAAAAAAAATAAAAAAATAAAATAAAATAAAAAGAATAGCTGGAGAAGCTATGCGGGATGAAGGGTAAACAGCTAGCATGGCTCCAGTCTCCAGCTCCTCTGACTTCCTGATGAACAGCTCACGTCACATGTTACATTTGAATAACTTCTACGGACGTCCCTGAACTCACCGACGCTGTTGCAGCCGCAGGGCAGGCAGCGGCTGCTGCCGGCGTCTCTGTGGTAGTCGTCCAGGCAGCGCTCGCAGTTGGGCCCGTCCGTGCTGTCGGCACAGTTTGAGCAGTGACCTCCGTGACCCGAGGCCCGGTACAACTCGGCATCGTAGTAACACTCAGAGCTCTTCCCGTTGCAGTCGCAGGCTGAGAGAAACATCACAACTATTATCAACGAACTATTATTATGTACAGTGAAGTACCAAGTACTCGACAGCAGTAAAGCAGTAAAGCAGAAGCAGTAGTAGAGCAGTACAACAGAAGCAGTAGTAGAGCAGTACAACAGTAGCAGTAGTAGAGCAGTACAACAGTAGCAGTAGTAGAGCAGTACAACAGAAGCAGTAGTAGAGCAGTACAACAGTAGCAGTAGTAGAGCAGTACAACAGAAGCAGTAGTAGAGCAGTACAACAGTAGCAGTAGTAGAGCAGTACAACAGAAGCAGTAGTAGAGCAGTACAACAGTAGCAGTAGTAGAGCAGTACAACAGTAGCAGTAGTAGAGCAGTACAACAGTAGCAGTAGTAGAGCAGTACAACAGTAGCAGTAGTAGAGCAGTACAACAGTAGCAGTAGTAGAGCAGTACAACAGTAGCAGTAGTAGAGCAGTACAACAGTAGCAGTAGTAGAGCAGTACAACAGTAGCAGTAGTAGAGCAGTACAACAGTAGCAGTAGTAGAGCAGTACAACAGTAGCAGTAGTAGAGCAGTACAACAGTAGCAGTAGTAGAGCAGTACAACAGAAGCAGTAGTAGAGCAGTACAACAGTAGCAGTAGTAGAGCAGAACAACAGTAGCAGTAGTAGAGCAGTACAACAGTAGCAGTAGTAGAGCAGAACAACAGTAGCAGTAGTAGAGCAGTACAACAGTAGCAGTAGTAGAGCAGAACAACAGTAGCAGTAGTAGAGCAGAACAACAGTAGCAGTAGTAGAGCAGTACAACAGTAGCAGTAGTAGAGCAGAACAACAGTAGCAGTAGTAGAGCAGTACAACAGTAGCAGTAGTAGAGCAGAACAACAGTAGCAGTAGTAGAGCAGTACAACAGTAGCAGTAGTAGAGCAGTACAACAGTAGCAGTAGTAGAGCTGTACAACAGTAGCAGTAGTAGAGCAGAACAACAGTAGCAGTAGTAGAGCAGTACAACAGTAGCAGTAGTAGAGCAGTACAACAGTAGCAGTAGTAGAGCAGAACAACAGTAGCAGTAGTAGAGCAGTACAACAGTAGCAGTAGTAGAGCTGTACAACAGAAGCAGTAGTAGAGCAGTACAACAGTAGCAGTAGTAGAGCAGTACAACAGTAGCAGTAGTAGAGCAGAACAACAGTAGCAGTAGTAGAGCAGTACAACAGTAGCAGTAGTAGAGCTGTACAACAGAAGCAGTAGTAGAGCAGTACAACAGTAGCAGTAGTAGAGCAGTACAACAGTAGCAGTAGTAGAGCAGTACAACAGTAGCAGTAGTAGAGCAGTACAACAGAAGCAGTAGTAGAGCTGTACAACAGAAGCAGTAGTAGAGCAGTACAACAGAAGCAGTAGTAGAGCAGTACAACAGTAGCAGTAGTAGAGCAGTACAACAGTAGCAGTAGTAGAGCAGTACAACAGTAGCAGTAGTAGAGCAGTACAACAGAAGCAGTAGTAGAGCAGTACAACAGTAGCAGTAGTAGAGCAGTACAACAGTAGCAGTAGTAGAGCAGTACAACAGAAGCAGTAGTAGAGCAGTACAACAGTAGCAGTAGTAGAGCAGAACAACAGTAGCAGTAGTAGAGCAGTACAACAGTAGCAGTAGTAGAGCAGAACAACAGTAGCAGTAGTAGAGCAGTACAACAGTAGCAGTAGTAGTAGCAGTACAACAGTAGCAGTAGTAGTAGCAGTACAACAGTAGCAGTAGTAGTAGCAGTACAACAGTAGCAGTAGTAGAGCAGTACAACAGTAGCAGTAGTAGAGCAGTACAACAGTAGCAGTAGTAGTAGCAGTACAACAGTAGCAGTAGTAGTAGCAGTACAACAGTAGCAGTAGTAGAGCAGTACAACAGTAGCAGTAGTAGTAGCAGTACAACAGTAGCAGAGCAGTACAACAGTAGCAGTAGTAGAGCAGTACAACAGTAGCAGTAGTAGAGCAGTACAACAGTAGCAGTAGTAGAGCAGTACAACAGTAGCAGTAGTAGAGCAGTACAACAGTAGCAGTAGTAGAGCAGTACAACAGTAGCAGTAGTAGTAGCAGTACAACAGTAGCAGCAGTACAACAGTAGCAGTAGTAGTAGCAGTACAACAGTAGCAGTAGTAGAGCAGTACAACAGTAGCAGTAGTAGTAGCAGTACAACAGTAGCAGTCGTAGTAGCAGTACAACAGTAGCAGTAGTAGAGCAGTACAACAGTAGCAGTAGTAGAGCAGTACAACAGTAGCAGTAGTAGAGCAGTACAACAGTAGCAGCAGTAGAGCAGTACAACAGTAGCAGCAGTAGAGCAGTACAACAGTAGCAGTAGTAGAGCAGTACAACAGTAGCAGTAGTAGAGCAGTACAACAGTAGCAGTAGTAGAGCAGTACAACAGTAGCAGCAGTAGAGCAGTACAACAGTAGCAGTAGTAGAGCAGTACAACAGTAGCAGTAGTAGAGCTGTACAACAGTCGCAGTAGTAGAGCAGTACAACAGTATCAGTAGTAGAGCTGTACAACAGTAGCAGTAGTAGAGCAGTACAACAGTCGCAGTAGTAGAGCAGTACAACAGTAGCAGTAGTAGTAGCAGCAGTACAACAGTAGCAGTAGTAGTAGCAGCAGTACAACAGTAGCAGTAGTAGAGCAGTACAACAGTAGCAGTAGTAGTAGCAGTACAACAGTAGCAGTAGTAGAGCAGTACAACAGTAGCAGTAGTAGAGCAGTACAACAGTAGCAGTAGTAGAGCAGTACAACAGTAGCAGTAGTAGAGCTGTACAACAGTCGCAGTAGTAGAGCAGTACAACAGTCGCAGTAGTAGAGCAGTACAACAGTAGCAGTAGTAGTAGCAGTACAACAGTAGCAGTAGTAGTAGCAGTACAACAGTAGCAGTAGTAGAGCAGTACAACAGTAGCAGTAGTAGTAGCAGTACAACAGTAGCAGTAGTAGTAGCAGTACAACAGTAGCAGTAGTAGAGCAGTACAACAGTAGCAGTAGTAGAGCAGTACAACAGTAGCAGTAGTAGTAGCAGTACAACAGTAGCAGTAGTAGTAGCAGTACAACAGCAGCAGTAGCAGTAGTAGAGCAGTACAACAGTAGCAGTAGTAGAGCAGTACAACAGTAGCAGTAGTAGAGCAGTACAACAGTAGCAGTAGTAGTAGCAGTACAACAGTAGCAGTAGTAGTAGCAGTACAACAGTAGCAGTAGTAGAGCAGTACAACAGTAGCAGTAGTAGTAGCAGTACAACAGTAGCAGTAGTAGTAGCAGTACAACAGTAGCAGTAGTAGTAGCAGTACAACAGTAGCAGAGCAGTACAACAGTAGCAGTAGTAGAGCAGTACAACAGCAGCAGTAGTAGAGCAGTACAACAGTAGCAGTAGTAGAGCAGTACAACAGTAGCAGTAGTAGTAGCAGTACAACAGTAGCAGTAGTAGAGCAGTACAACAGTAGCAGTAGTAGTAGCAGTACAACAGTAGCAGTAGTAGAGCAGTACAACAGTAGCAGTAGTAGTAGCAGTACAACAGTAGCAGTAGTAGTAGCAGTACAACAGTAGCAGTAGTAGAGCAGTACAACAGTAGCAGTAGTAGTAGCAGTACAACAGTAGCAGTAGTAGTAGCAGTACAACAGTAGCAGTAGTAGAGCAGTACAACAGTAGCAGTAGTAGAGCAGTACAACAGTAGCAGTAGTAGTAGCAGTACAACAGTAGCAGTAGTAGTAGTAGAGCAGTACAACAGTAGCAGTAGCAGTAGTAGAGCAGTACAACAGTAGCAGTAGTAGAGCAGTACAACAGTAGCAGTAGTAGAGCAGTACAACAGTAGCAGTAGTAGTAGCAGTACAACAGTAGCAGTAGTAGTAGCAGTACAACAGTAGCAGTAGTAGTAGCAGTACAACAGTAGCAGTAGTAGAGCAGTACAACAGTAGCAGTAGTAGTAGCAGTACAACAGTAGCAGTAGTAGAGCAGTACAACAGTAGCAGTAGTAGTAGCAGTACAACAGTAGCAGAGCAGTACAACAGTAGCAGTAGTAGAGCAGTACAACAGTAGCCGTAGTAGAGCAGTACAACAGCAGCAGTAGTAGAGCAGTACAACAGTAGCAGTAGTAGAGCAGTACAACAGTAGCAGAGCAGTACAACAGTAGCAGTAGTAGAGCAGTACAACAGTAGCAGTAGTAGAGCAGTACAACAGTAGCAGTAGTAGAGCAGTACAACAGTAGCAGTAGTAGAGCAGTACAACAGTAGCAGTAGCAGAGCAGTACAACAGTAGCAGTAGTAGAGCAGTACAACAGAAGCAGTAGTAGAGCAGTACAACAGAAGCAGTAGTAGAGCAGTACAACAGTAGCAGTAGTAGAGCAGTACAACAGTAGCAGTCGTAGAGCAGTACAACAGTAGCAGAGCAGTACAACAGTAGCAGTAGTAGAGCAGTACAACAGTAGCAGTAGTAGAGCAGTACAACAGAAGCAGTAGTAGAGCTGTACAACAGTAGCAGTAGTAGTACAACAGCAGCAGTAGTAGAGCAGTACAACAGTAGCAGTAGCAGTAGTAGTACAACAGTAGCAGTAGTAGTACAACAGTAGCAGTAGTAGTACAACAGTAGCAGTAGTAGTACAACAGCAGCAGTAGTAGAGCTGTAACAGAAGCACTTCTGTCAGTGACTCGTTCTCAACAGTAGAACATGTTGAGTGAAGATGTAACTGTTTGTTTTAATACTATCAGCTTCCTGCAGGACCGATTCAGTCGACTGTGGGAGGAAAAGAAAAACACTAATATTTTCCTGAACCCTATTAGTCACACATCTGTGATATGAATGTGCAGCCGTCAGGAACTACAGCTCCCACAATCCCCCAGGGGCTGTCATGACTACTTCATCATGTGATCTGTTCCGTGGCTCAGCCCCACCAGACAGCTGCTGATCCCATTTACTCTGCTGCTTACTGAGAGATGAGTTTCTGTGTTCGGCTTGAAGGCGTTTAACTTTAACCTCTGCAGCAAAGCAGTAGTATCTGCAGTAAAGCAGTAGTATCTGCAGTAAAGCAGTAGTATCTGTAGTAAAGCAGTGGTATCTGCAGTAAAGCAGTAGTATCTCTAGTAAAGCAGTAGTATCTGCAGTAAAGCAGTAGTATCTGCAGTAAAGCAGTAGTATCTGCAGTAAAGCAGTAGTATCTGCAGTAAAGCAGTAGTATCTGTAGTAAAGCAGTGGTATCTGCAGTAAAGCAGTCGTATCTGTAGTAAAGCAGTGGTATCTGCAGTAAAGCAGTAGTATCTCTAGTAAAGCAGTAGTATCTGCAGTAAAGCAGTAGTATCTGCAGTAAAGCAGTAGTATCTGCAGTAAAGCAGTGGTATCTGTAGTAAAGCAGTGGTATCTGCAGTAAAGCAGTCGTATCTGCAGTAAAGCAGTAGTATCTGCAGTAAAGCAGTAGTATCTGTAGTAGAGCAGTGGTATCTGTAGTAAAGCAGTGGTATCTGTAGTAAAGCAGTGGTATCTGACGTAAAGCAGTAGTATCTGTAGTAAAGCAGTAGTATCTGCAGTAAAGCAGTAGTATCTGTAGTAAAGCAGTAGTATCTGTAGTAAAGCAGTGGTATCTGTAGTAAAGCAGTCGTATCTGCAGTAAAGCAGTGGTATCTGTCGTAAAGCAGTAGTATCTGTAGTAAAGCAGTGGTATCTGTAGTAAAGCAGTAGTATCTGCAGTAAAGCAGTGGTATCTGTAGTAAAGCAGTGTTATCTGCAGTAAAGCAGTAGTATCTGTAGTAAAGCAGTGGTATCTGCAGTAAAGCAGAGGTATCTGTAGTGAAGCAGTGGTATCTGCAGTAAAGCAGTAGTATCTGTAGTAAAGCACTGGTATCTGTAGTAAAGCAGTGGTATCTGTAGTAAAGCAGTAGTATCTGCAGTAAAGCAGTGGTATCTGCAGTAAAGCAGTGGTATCTACAGTAAAGCAGTAGTATCTGTAGTAAAGCAGTGGTATCTGTAGTAAAGCAGTTGTATCTGCAGTAAAGCAGTAGTATCTGTAGTAAAGCAGTGGTATCTGCAGTAAAGCAGTAGTATCTGCAGTAAAGCAGTCGTATCTGTAGTAAAGCAGTGGTATCTGCAGTAAAGCAGTGGTATCTGTAGTAAAGCAGTCGTATCTGTAGTAAAGCAGTGGTATCTGTAGTAAAGCAGTGGTATCTGTAGTAAAGCAGTGGTATCTGTAGTAAAGCAGTAGTATCTACAGTAAAGCAGTAGTATCTGTAGTAAAGCAGTAGTATCTGCAGTAAAGCAGTAGTATCTGTAGTAAAGCAGTAGTATCTGCAGTAAAGCAGTAGTATCTGCAGTAAAGCAGTGGTATCTTCAGTAAAGCAGTGGTATCTGCAGTAAAGCAGTGGTATCTGTAGTAAAGCAGTGGTATCTGTAGTAAAGCAGTAGTATCTGCAGTAAAGCAGTAGTATCTGCAGTAAAGCAGTGGTACCTGCAGTAAAGCAGTGGTATCTGTAGTAAAGCAGTAGTATCTGCAGTAAAGCAGTACTATCTGCAGTAAAGCAGCGGTATCTGCAGTAAAGCAGCGGTATCTGCAGTAAAGCAGCGGTATCTGCAGTAAAGCAGTGGTATCTGTAGTAAAGCAGCGGTATCTGTAGTAAAGCAGTAGTATCTGGAGTGAAGCAGCGGTATCTGCAGTAAAGCAGTGGTATCTGCAGTAAAGCAGTAGTATCTGTAGTAAAGCAGCGGTATCTGTAGTAAAGCAGCGGTATCTGTAGTAAAGCAGTGGTATCTGCAGTAAAGCAGTAGTATCTGTAGTAAAGCAGCGGCATCTGCAGTAAAGCAGCGGTATCTGCAGTAAAGCAGTAGTATCTGTAGTAAAGCAGCGGTATCTGTAGTAAAGCAGCGGTATCTGTAGTAAAGCAGTGGTATCTGCAGTAAAGCAGTAGGTATCTGTAGCAGCTGGTATCTGTAGTAAGCAGCGGTATCTGTAGTAAAGCAGTGGTATCTGCAGTAAAGCAGTAGTATCTGTAGTAAAGCAGCGGTATCTGTAGTAAAGCAGCGGTATCTGTAGTAAAGCAGCGGCATCTGTAGTAAAGCAGCGGTATCTGTAGTAAAGCAGTGGTATCTGCAGTAAAGCAGTAGTATCTGTAGTAAAGCAGCGGTATCTGCAGTAAAGCAGCGGTATCTGCAGTAAAGCAGTAGTATCTGTAGTAAAGCAGCGGTATCTGTAGTAAAGCAGTGGTATCTGTAGTAAAGCAGTGGTATCTGCAGTAAAGCAGCGGTATCTGCAGTAAACTCACGCAGACAGTCGTTGGGGCTGTCGGCGGTCGCTCTCCTCCACGGCCGGTCGTTGTAGAACGACTTGCAGACGTTGCAGTCGTCGCCGTCCGTGTTGTGTTTGCAGTTACACACCAGCCGTCCTCCTCTGTTCTTCACACACTCGCTGGCATGGCCGTTACACTTACACCTGACGGCACAGAAACACACCTGTTACACCTGCACAACACACACTGCAACAACATCCATGATTCTGTGAGACCTCGGCTAACACTAACAAAGAGAGGCGACACAGAGCTCTCCACGTCTCCTTAACAACTCCTCCGACTGATATTATATGTCTGAAAACAGACAGAACTTTCCATCTGAGAACTTTTTCCACTCCGTGGCTCTGAGTGAAGGTTTTGTTCAACCTCCTCGGCGGGGAAGAGCCCCTCACAACACGACAGGACTTGATCAGCAGCCACCTTTGCTTATTGTCTCATTGGCAGAGAGCGGTGGAAAAACTGACGACAAGAAGGAAGACTGAAGTACTAAAGAGGCTATCGACACCATACTTTAACAACTGTATACATACATATATACAAATACATGTACATGTAGCTGTAAATATAAGTATCTACAAGGAGACTCATCAAGGAGAGTTTCACGTCCATCACAGGGCTGCAAGTCTGGAAATGTTGGAATAATTGAGCGGAATCCTAACGCAGGAAGCCTGGATACATCTGATTGGCTGAGGGGATATCTGTGCCACTGGCTGCTGTGATTGGCTGTGGGGATATCTGTGCCACTGGGCTGCTCTGATAGGCTGAGGGGATATCTGTGCACTGGGCTGCTCTGATAGGCTGAGGGGATATCTGTGCCACTGGCTGCTGTGATTGGCTGTGGGGATATCTGTGCCACTGGGCTGCTCTGATAGGCTGAGGGGATATCTGTGCCACTGGGCTGCTCTGATAGGCTGAGGGGATATCTGTGCCACTGGCTGCTGTGATTGGCTGTGGTGCTCGGCTCTCAGGTGAACACGTTCAGGTAGATCCCGGTGGAGCTGACAGAGACCCCTCTTTGGGTAAATAAAGGTTAGATTCTGCAGCTCTGCAGGTGCTCCAGCTCAGGACTCTTCCCTTTTTCTTCCGCCCGTCACGGCGGTCGGTCCGCCCCATTCCGGTTCCCTTGTAATCCAGCCCTGCCGGCCAGGAATGCCAGGAATGCTGGCAGTGTAATGGAAATCTGCTCCACATTTCAAACAGATTATGTCTGTGGAGGCTGTGCAGCGCGGCCTGTTTAACACTCTGGTAATGCTGTCGGAACCTTTTTTAGGGCCCGAGCAACCGACAACGTCGGGCCGGCGAGGCCCTATTGATATTGTACCCGTTGGGGTAAACGTACACATGGTTGGAGGACTTGCCATGCATGAAAACTCACCATATTTTGGGGACTTGTCAGGCCTGGTGAATATAGCCATCTGAAAAAGAATGCATCTTTCTGTGTTCAGAAATGGCTCTCTAGCGCCCCCTACAAGTCGGACCGGCGACGCCCCTCGGCCAGTAATGTCCCATTAACTTGAAATTTAACACACATGTCCACTTGAGCTAGAGCTACAAAAAAGCCAATCAGACCCCGAAGCTCCGCCTACTTAGATCTTCCGCCATTTTGAATTTAGTGTAAAACACATTTCTGCGAACTCCTCCTACATGCTTCGTCCCATTACTACCAAATTTTCTGTGGATCATTACTGGATCTACCTCATCAAAAGTTATCAAAAGCTTTCTGATATCTCTTAGCGTTTACAAGATATGGACCAATAAACTTCGTAGGGGCGTGGCTAAATATCAACACAACTTCTCAACCGTTTGTCCTAAAATTCCAAATTTTGCAGCATATGTGCACATCGCATACTGTAACATACCCTGAGAATTGTTTTGCATTAAACCACTAGGGGGCGCTACAGCAAACCCGCGAGTTTGTGCTTTTTGTCACTTTTTGCCGATTTCAGCCTTCGTATTTTAACGAACTCCTCCTAGAGAATTTATGCGATCAACTTCTCCTTTGGTCAGGATGTTCTTGAGACCTTTGTGATTAAAAGTTATCAAAATCTCGCGCTTTCATCGAAGAACCTTGACGTGACCTGATGAGTTTCAAATTTGGTAAGAATAGCCTTAAGACATTAATGATGCATCATCATGAATATTGTGAGTTTTCGTTGCACGGTGTTGCCATGGCAACGCATCGGTCGCCATGAAAAAGGGACCTGATGGTTTAGTGTGTTGGGATGCTCAAAAAGTCATGGAACTTTGTACATGTGTCATAGGTCATAGGCAGACATAGTGTATATGGTTTTTGGGCTTGGCCGTTTTAAATTGCTTCTATAGCGCCCCCTACAATATTTCAAAAGAGCAGCCCCAGCGCTACGTTTTGGCTACATGTATGAAACATGGTAGGCACATGTATCCTATGGAGACTTAAAAATAAGTCTCTTGGGACCATGCTCTAAACCCTACCGGAAGTCTGCCATTTTCAATTTTGTATGAATTTATACAATATTTCGACGACGCAGCCCTCGCGGTACGTTTCACTATCTATATATAAAATTTAGATGTATAGCATTTGGTAAACAGATGTATCACATGTAGACGGACAAAAAAGCCCCTGGAGTTCTAAGCTCTAAACCCAACCGGAAGTCAGCCATTTTGACTTTAGTGACAAAAAAACACATTTTTGCAAACTCCTACACGCTGGCTCCGATTTCTATGAAATTTGCTGTGGATCATAAGTGGATCTAGATCATCAAAAGTTATCAAAATCTTTTTGAGATATCTTTGCGTTTACAAGATATGGACCAATACACTTCTTAGGTGCGTGGCAAAATATCAATACACATAACTTCTCAACCATTTGTTCTAAATTCCCAAAATATTCAGCATATGTGCACATCGCATCCAGTAACATACCCTGAGAATTGTTTTGCATTCGACCACTAGGGGGCGCTACAGTAAACCTGCAAAGCCTACTGGCTAAAGGAAATGTCTGATGTAACTCAGCTGGACTTGTTCCAAACGGTCCCAAACTTCTCATGCTTGATAACACTCATGGCCTGAGGATGTCTACAAGCTAATTTTCCCTAATACTCACAGCGCCACCTGCTGGCGAAAGGAAATCTGCGTTTTTTGACAAACACCATCCGATTTACGTGACTTTTACACAATGTGGTTTACACTTGATATAGAGCTACATAATGTACGTGTTCTGTAGGATACAGGAAGCATCGGACTATTTGCAAAACGTCATTTCCGGCATCAGGCGGTCCACACAGGATTAAACATGTCTCGCTCGCGGACGCGCCGTCCGACGGTCGCGGACGTTCTCGGACGCGCAGGCCGGAGTCTCGCCGGCACCCCGACGCGCACATGGCGAGGGCCCGTTCATCGCTGCTCGCAGCTTTAATTCTCTTTTATTTAGACATGCAGGAAAAGGAGTTCTGATGTGGATTCCTGCGGAGGCCGCGGGGACACAGACCACATAGTGACACATCAAGACCAGGACCCACAGAACCCCCTGACCGC
This sequence comes from Ophthalmolycus amberensis, assembly GCA_024529925.1. Lineage (NCBI taxonomy): Eukaryota > Metazoa > Chordata > Actinopteri > Perciformes > Zoarcidae > Ophthalmolycus > Ophthalmolycus amberensis. The sequence continues at coordinate 351,457 of JAFEUB010000205.1, read as the reverse complement.
ACTCGAGTCATTCAGTCACGCCTCCTTTCTCTGAGCAGGTTTCATGAAGCTCAGGCTGCTGACACTTGTTCACACTCTCATGCAAACAAGATAAAGAAGTACTCAATGTGTCGGTGACTACATGCATCAGGAGCTGCAGAATGAATCTGAATATGAACCAAATCAGTCCTGTTATGTCCTCACGAGAGCTACAACCTCCAGTGTGTGCCTCTGTCCTTTACCTTCCCCCCACAGCGAAGTCAGAGATGGCGTAGTAGTAGGACTTGAGGACCTTGGGGTCGTTGAAAACCTCGTCTCCGAACGTGTTGAGCCGGTTCAGGGTCACTCTGATGTCGGTGGCCGTCACCCAGTCCTGTAGAAGACACAACATGGACGCAGTGTTAAGACGTCGGGCCTGTCAGCAACACGAGATAAAGGAGGCGAGGATGAAGACCGTCTGCAGGTCATAAAGTAAAGACACATGAACATGTTGACCTGATGGTGGCGCTAGTTCAATGAGTCAGGCAGCCGAGGCAGACACAGATGTGTAGAAACATTCTTATGGAATGCAAGTTCCTTGAATCGCTAAAAAACTTGGATCCCGATTCCTCAAGCAGGGATGTGGTTTTTAGTTCCCAGGCTGTGGGAAACTCTGGGAAACACCAGAAACACTCCCACTGTGACATCTCTAAGTGAAATGGAATTTATCTTCTTGGTGTTATGATACGAGAGCCAGATGGAGAGGATCACTGACAGACAGCTGTTTCAGTGACGGAGGATAAAGAACGTTGCTCAACATCCCGTCTGTGTTGCACAGGCTCATGGGAAACCAGTGAAGGCCGGAGATCGCTGTGTTCCCCATCAGCAGGGAGCTTATCAGCTCTGTGTTCAGCAGGGAGCGCTCGCAGCAGCTGCTGGAGGACAAACACACATCTGAAGCTTCCTCGTTTCTGCTCTCAGGAAACACGTAGAAACGTTTCTCTGATATGAACTGTGCACCAATAAATGGCTTCCTACCTTCCTATGACTTCCTACCTTCCTATGACTTCCTACCTTCCTATGACTTCCGACCTTCCTGTGACTTCCTACCTTCCTATGACTTCCTTCCTACCTGTGACTTCCTTCCTACCTGTGACTTCCTACCTTCCTATGACCTCCTTCCTACCTGTGACTTCCTACCTTCCTATTACTTCCTTCCTTCCTATGACCTCCTTCCTACCTGTGACTTCCTACCTTCCTATGACTTCCTTCCTTCCTATGACTTCCTTCCTTCCTATGACTTCCTTCCTACCTGTGACTTCCTTCCTTCCTATGACTTCCTTCCTACCTGTGACTTCCTTCCTTCCTATGACTTCCTTCCTTCCTATGACTTCCTTCCTTCCTATGACTTTCTTCCTACCTGTGACTTCCTACCTTCCTATGACTTCCTTCCTTCCTATGACTTCCTTCCTACCTGTGACTTCCTTCCTTCCTATGACTTCCTTCCTACCTGTGACTTCCTTCCTTCCTATGACTTCCTTCCTACCTGTGACTTCCTTCCTTCCTATGACTTCCTTCCTACCTGTGACTTCCTACCTTCCTATGACTTCCTTCCTACCTGTGACTTCCTGTGACTTCCTTCCTACCTGTGACTTCCTACCTTCCTATGACTTCCTACCTTCCAATGACTTCCTTCCTACCTGTGACTTCCTTCCTACCTGTGACTTCCTACCTTCCTATGACTTCCTACCTTCCAATGACTTCCTTCCTACCTGTGACTTCCTTCCTACCTGTGACTTCCTACCTTCCTATGACTTCCTTCCTACCTGTGACTTCCTGTGACTTCCTTCCTACCTGTGACTTCCTACCTTCCTATGACTTCCTACCTTCCAATGACTTCCTTCCTACCTGTGACTTCCTTCCTACCTGTGACTTCCGTCCTAGCTGTGACTTCCTGTGACTTCCTTCCTACCTGTGACTTCCTACCTTCCTATGACTTCCTACCTTCCAGTGACTTCCTTCCTACCTGTGACTTCCTTCCTTCCTGTGACTTCCTTCCTTCCTATGACTTCCTACCTTCCTGTGACTTCCTTCCTTCCTATGACTTCCTTCCTTCCTATGACTTCCTTCCTACCTGTGACTTCCTACCTTCCTGTGACTTCCTTCCTTCCTATGACTTCCTTCCTACCTTCCTATGACTTCCTACCTTCCAATGACTTCCTTCCTTCCTATGACTTCCTTCCTACCTGTGACTTCCTACCTTCCTGTGACTTCCTTCCTTCCTATGACTTCCTACCTTCCTGTGACTTCCTTCCTTCCTATGACTTCCTTCCTATGACTTCCTTCCTACCTGTGACTTCCTACCTTCCTGTGACTTCCTTCCTTCCTATGACTTCCTTCCTACCTTCCTATGACTTCCTACCTTCCTGTGACTTCCTTCCTACCTGTGACTTCCTTCCTATCTTCCTATGACTGACTTCCTTCCTGTGACTTCCTTCCTTCCTTCCTTCCTGTGACTTCCTACCTGGAGAGGAACTGTTCTAGTAGCTGCCTCCTGTTTCAAGTATTCAGATAAAGAGATGAATGTGCTCTGGAGAGTTCAGAGAGGAAGCAGCAGTTTGACTCATGTTCAGGTCCATCTGTCCTCCTCAGTAGAACCTCTTCCTCCTCCTGTGACTTGAGCACACTGATGTTACATCCTCATGTAACTGCTGGGAATGTGGAGCAGATTCTGCCCTCAGCTGTGACTCACAGTGAACCGCTTCTCTCGCTCTCTCTCTCTCTCTCTCGCTCTCTCTCTCTCTCTCTCTCAGGAGGAGGAAACTCCTCTGAGGATCTCCAACGTCCAGCGGAGTCTCTTCAGCTTGAGAACCAAAATATTGTACTTTCTACTGTAGTTTTGGTAGTGTGTACTGTTACTTTTACTGCAGTAAAGGGTGTGAGTACTAACGTATATAAATAAATAAGTCTCATGGATATCTGTGACACAGCTTTAAAGAACCGCAGCTCCACAATAAATATCACAGCGAGTGACGGCTGGTTGTTAAGGTGGAATGCAGCCGTTAAGGTGGACTGGTCTCAGCTGGGGGTTATTTCCCACTCAGACATGACAGACAGCAGGAATGTCAGCGAGCGACAAACAGCCGTCTGACGCCTCCTAAAAGAGTCCCGGCTTCAGTATAAATAGCTTCATGCCAACAAGTCAAATAAGGAAGTTTACAGCTGAGCTGCGGAGCTAAATCTGTTCATTTAAACGGAGACGATGCATCACTACAACAAGTGCTCACTCTCGTTTAGAGACGTCTCGTTCTGTCGGTAGGGGACGTCTCGTTCTGTCGGTCGGAGACGTCTCGTTCTGTCGGTCGGAGACGTCTCGTTCTGTCGGTCGGAGACGTCTCGTTCTGTCGGTAGGGGACGTCTCGTTCTGTCGGTCGGAGACGTCTCGTTCTGTCGGTCGGAGACGTCTCGTTCTGTCTGTAGGAGACGTCTCGTTCTGTCGGTAGGGGACGTCTCGTTCTGTCTGTAGGGGACGTCTCGTTCTGTCGGTAGGGGACGTCTCGTTCTGTCGGTCGGAGACGTCTCGTTCTGTCTGTAGGAGACGTCTCGTTCTGTCGGTAGGGGACGTCTCGTTCTGTCGGTAGGGGACGTCTCGTTCTGTCGGTCGGAGACGTCTCGTTCTGTCTGTAGGAGACGTCTCGTTCTGTCGGTAGGGGACGTCTCGTTCTGTCGGTCGGAGACGTCTCGTTCTGTCGGTCGGAGACGTCTCGTTCTGTCTGTAGGAGACGTCTCGTTCTGTCGGTAGGGGACGTCTCGTTCTGTCGGTCGGAGACGTCTCGTTCTGTCTGTAGGAGACGTCTCGTTCTGTCGGTAGGGGACGTCTCGTTCTGTCGGTCGGAGACGTCTCGTTCTGTCTGTAGGAGACGTCTCGTTCTGTCGGTAGGGGACGTCTCGTTCTGTCGGTCGGAGACGTCTCGTTCTGTCTGTAGGAGACGTCTCGTTCTGTCGGTAGGGGACGTCTCGTTCTGTCGGTCGGAGACGTCTCGTTCTGTCGGTCGGAGACGTCTCGTTCTGTCGGTCGGAGACGTCTCGTTCTGTCCGTCGGAGACGTCTCGTTCTGTCCGTCGGAGACGTCTCGTTCTGTCGGTAGGGGACGTCTCGTTCTGTCGGTCGGAGACGTCTCGTTCTGTCGGTAGGGGACGTCTCGTTCTGTCGGTCGGAGACGTCTCGTTCTGTCCGTCGGAGACGTCTCGTTCTGTCCGTCGGAGACGTCTCGTTCTGTCCGTCGGAGACGTCTCGTTCTGTCCGTCGGAGACGTCTCGTTCTGTCCGTCGGAGACGTCTCGTTCTGTCCGTCGGAGACGTCTCGTTCTGTCCGTCGGAGACGTCTCGTTCTGTCCGTCGGAGACGTCTCGTTCTGTCCGTCGGAGACGTCTCGTTCTGTCCGTCGGAGACGTCTCGTTCTGTCCGTCGGAGACGTCTCGTTCTGTCCGTCGGAGACGTCTCGTTCTGTCCGTCGGAGACGTCTCGTTCTGTCGGTAGGAGACGTCTCGTTCTGTCGGTAGGAGACGTCTCGTTCTGTCGGTAGGAGACGTCTCGTTCTGTCGGTAGGAGACGTCTCGTTCTGTCGGTCGGAGACGTCTCGTTCTGTCGGTCGGAGACGTCTCGTTCTGTCCGTCGGAGACGTCTCGTTCTGTCCGTCGGAGACGTCTCTCGTTCTGTCCGTCGGAGACGTCTCGTTCTGTCCGTCGGAGACGTCTCGTTCTGTCCGTCGGAGACGTCTCTCGTTCTGTCCGTCGGAGACGTCTCGTTCTGTCCGTCGGAGACGTCTCGTTCTGTCCGTCGGAGACGTCTCGTTCTGTCCGTCGGAGACGTCTCGTTCTGTCCGTCGGAGACGTCTCGTTCTGTCCGTCGGAGACGTCTCTCGTTCTGTCCGTCGGAGACGTCTCTCGTTCTGTCCGTCGGAGACGTCTCTCGTTCTGTCCGTCGGAGACGTCTCGTTCTGTCCGTCGGAGACGTCTCGTTCTGTCGGTCGGAGACGTCTCGTTCTGTCCGTCGGAGACGTCTCGTTCTGTCCGTCGGAGACGTCTCGTTCTGTCCGTCGGAGACGTCTCGTTCTGTCCGTCGGAGACGTCTCGTTCTGTCGGTAGGAGACGTCTCGTTCTGTCGGTAGGAGACGTCTCGTTCTGTCGGTAGGAGACGTCTCGTTCTGTCCGTCGGAGACGTCTCGTTCTGTCCGTCGGAGACGTCTCGTTCTGTCCGTCGGAGACGTCTCGTTCTGTCCGTCGGAGACGTCTCGTTCTGTCCGTCGGAGACGTCTCGTTCTGTCCGTCGGAGACGTCTCGTTCTGTCCGTCGGAGACGTCTCGTTCTGTCCGTCGGAGACGTCTCGTTCTGTCCGTCGGAGACGTCTCGTTCTGTCCGTCGGAGACGTCTCGTTCTGTCGGTAGGAGACGTCTCGTTCTGTCGGTAGGAGACGTCTCGTTCTGTCGGTAGGAGACGTCTCGTTCTGTCGGTCGGAGACGTCTCGTTCTGTCGGTAGGGGACGTCTCGTTCTGTCGGTCGGAGACGTCTCGTTCTGTCGGTCGGAGACGTCTCGTTCTGTCGGTAGGGGACGTCTCGTTCTGTCGGTCGGAGACGTCTCGTTCTGTCGGTCGGAGACGTCTCGTTCTGTCCGGTAGGAGACGTCTCGTTCTGTCCGTCGGAGACGTCTCGTTCTGTCCGTCGGAGACGTCTCCAGGAGGAAGTTCTTGGTTTCTGTATTATTTAGATCTTTAAGTTTGTTTGTTTTATGCTTTTAAAAGTTCATAAATGTTAAAAATCATCAATAAAACCTGAAGACCAGAGAAGAAGAATCAGCTCAACGTTGTGCAACAAAGTCAAGAGAGAAGAAGAATGAAGACGATGAAGCAACGAGCTGAGAGAGTGAAGAAACATGGAAACACAAACACACTGAGGAGGAGGAGGAGCAGGAGGAGGAGGAGGAGGAGGTCCAGCTGCAGGTCAGTCGAGCCAAACGGAGCTGCTGCTGCAGTGGGAAACCCGGGGGCGTCGCCTAGCAACGTGTTGCAACTAAAAAACACTTGAAAACCTGCAACCTGACCTGCAGAACAGCCTGCTGGGAAAAAACCCGTCACCACTGTTCCTCAGCAGAATAAGGAGGACAGGAAGTGGACTGCAGAGTTACACGTTGTGATGAAATCCATCAGTGCAGATTAATAGAACACGTCAACGTTTCTCTCAACAGGTTCACTCGGACGGGACCACAACACTGACTTCATGCTGCTGGTTCGATACTCAGAGCACAGGACCACAGACCGTCTATAAGAAGAGGACGTAGTCTCTGGTGTCGACCTGTCAATCAGCGTGTAGCCCCGCCCTAAAGCATCCCCTGCTTTATGGTCTGTTTGACTCTAAATGGACCATAATGTACTAAATGAACATCATGCTGTATTGAAGAAGACTTGAAACTAGAGATTGAACCATAAACTCATGTTTACAATGTTTACTGAGGGAATAAATCAAGAGAGAAGTAGAGTCATTTTCTCATAGACTTCTATACAACCAGAGGAGTCGCCCCCTGGTGGACACTAGAGAGAATGCAGCGTTAACACGTGAAGCTCTGGCTTCACTTAAAGACCCGGGGTTTGTCGACCCTCGTCAGGACCCCACGTTATGATCTGAGGGGTTGATCGAGTGCTTTTTTCTAACTCCTTTAAGAACAATGAGTTGACTCGGAGGCGTTGGAGCGGCTCACCTGGAGGACGGGGCTGTTGTCGAAGTTGTAGGCGCTGGGTCGGCCCTCCAGCGTGGAGAAGGCCACGTTTCCTCCGGTAAGCGGCGAGATGTCGCTGAAGTCGTCGGTGCAGAGCCCCTGCTGCTCGTCCTCCCCGGTGCGGATGAAGCCGCGGCTCCCCTTCTGGTAGGTCTTCTCACAGGAGCCGCTGTAGTACTGGTAGGGCACCCAGGGGCCCGCCTCGCTGGTGCGCTTGTAGATGGCGAAGCTCTCCGGGCGGCTGGTGTGGAACTTGAGGCGCACGTAGGTGATGTCGAAGGATTTCCCTGCAGAGGACAGGAAGACGTTGAGTCAGCACTGCACAACACTGATTACACATCTTCATGACATCATTCACTGTGGGAAATCAGCATCATGAATTCACTTCTTTTGTTTCACAAATATAATCTAATTTCCACGATATTCAGAAGTTATTTTTACATTTTGAACTGTGACACGAGACACAAAGTCCAGCTGGAGACAGAAGAGCTGATCAGTGCTGAACGTCCCATCATGATACCTTAAAGGCTGATGAAGGGTTTTGTTGGACGTCGTCTGACAACAAAGTGATTTATGGACTAAATATTAATATTAATACTAAGATGTATTGATTTCTATGTATTTGACACGTTTACGTTCAACCTGAAGTGCTTCTGAGGCTTCGTAGACGCTGCAGCTGCACAGAAACCTTCCCTGGGATGGATGATTAATATTATTATTCATATTATTATTGTTGTGGTCTCAGCAGGAAGCGGACCGAGGGGGAGACGAGGATCTGGAATGTGAAGTGGACCTTGTGAAGTGGACCCTGACTCTCGCTTCCTCGCTGCATACTTGGTCGAGTCCCAGCAGGCTCGAGCTCCGTGTTCCTGGAGCCGTCAGTCAGCGCGTGAAGAACGCCGCCATGTTGGAGAGGGACGGGGGGTGTTTGCTCTGTAAACAGTGTGCTGACAGTTTGCCGTGGACACAGCCGTGGACACAGTCAGGGGCCCCCGGGGGCCCCTGACTGTGTCCACGGCAAATAAAGGTGAAGCAGCTGATAGGACCGAAGGGACGCTCGACAAAAGGCTGCAGTTTATTACAGGAAACAATGAAGCTGCAAACACACCGGCTTCCTCCTCCCACTGAGTGTGTGTGTGTGTGTGTAGGTGTGTGTGTGACTGTGTGCGTTTGTGTGTGTGTGTGTGTGTGTGAGAAGGTGTGTGAGTGTGTAGGTGTGTGTGTGACTGTGTGCGTTTGTGTGTGTGTGTGTGTGTGTGTGTGTGAGAAGGTGTGTGTGTGTAGGTGTGTGTGTGACTGTGTGCGTTTGTGTGTGTGTGTGTGTGTGTGTGTGTGAGAAGGTGTGTGAGTGTGTGTGTGAAGGTGTGTGTGTGTGTGTGTGTGTGAAGGTGTGTGAGTGTGTGTGTGTGTGTGTGAAGGTGTGTGTGTGTGTGTGTGTGTAGGTGTGTGTGTGACTGTGTGCGTTTGTGTGTGTGTGTGTGTAGGTGTGTGTGTGTGTAGGTGTGTGTGTGACTGTGTGCGTTTGTGTGTGTGTGTGTGTGTGAAGGTGTGTGTGTGTGAAGGTGTGTGAGTGTGTGTGTGTGTGTGTGTGTGAAGGTGTGTGAAGGTGTGTGTGTGTGTAGGTGTGTGTGTGACTGTGTGCGTTTGTGTGTGTGTGTGTGTGTGTGTGTGTGTGCGTGTGAAGGTGTGTGAGTGTGTGTGTAGGTGTGTGTGTAGGTGTGTGTGTGTGTGTGTGGGTGTGTGTGTGTGTGAAGGTGTGTGTGTGTGTAGGTGTGTGTGTAGGTGTGTGTGTGTGTGTGAAGGTGTGTGAGTGTGTGTGTGTGAAGGTGTGTGTGTGTGTGTGTAGGTGTGTGTGAGTGTGTGTGTGGGTGTGTGTGTAGGTGTGTGTGAGTGTGTGTGTGTGTGTGTGTGAAGGTGTGTGAGTGTGTGTGTGTGTGAAGGTGTGTGTGTGTGTGTGAAGGTGTGTGAGTGTGTGTGTGTGAAGGTGTGTGTGTGTGTGTGTAGGTGTGTGTGAGTGTGTGTGTGTGTGTGTGTGAAGGTGTGTGTGTGTGTGTGAAGGTGTGTGTGTGTGTGTGTGTGTAGGTGTGTGTGTGTGTGTGAAGGTGTGTGAGTGTGTGTGTGTGAAGGTGTGTGTGTGTGTGTGTAGGTGTGTGTGAGTGTGTGTGTGTGTGTGTGTGAAGGTGTGTGAGTGTGTGTGTGTGTGTGAAGGTGTGTGTGTGTGTGTGTAGGTGTGTGTGAGTGTGTGTGTGGGTGTGTGTGGGTGTGTGTGTAGGTGTGTGTGTGTAGGTGTGTGAGTGTGTGTGGGTGTGTGGGTGTGTGTGGGTGTGTGTGTAGGTGTGTGTGTGTGTGTGTAGGTGTGTGTGTGTAGGTGTGTGAGCGTGTGTGAGTGTGTGTGTGAGTGTGTGTGTAGGTGTGTGTGTGTGGGTGTAGGTGTGTGTGTGTGCGTGTGGGTGTGAGAGTGTGAGTGTGTGTGTGTAGGTGTGTGTGTGTGTGTGTGTTAGTGTGTGTGTGTGTTAGTGTGTGTAAGTGTAGGTGTGTGTGTAGGTGTGTGTGTAGGTGTGTGTGGGTGTTAGTGTGTGTAAGTGTAGGTGTGTGTGTAGGTGTGTGTGTGGGTGTGTGTGGGTGTAGGTGTGTGTGTGTGGGTGTAGGTGTGTGGGTGTAGGTGTGTGTGTAGGTGTGTGTGGGTGTTAGTGTGTGTGTGGGTGTGTGTGGGTGTAGGTGTGTGTGTGTGGGTGTAGGTGTGTTAGTGTGTGTGTTAGTGTGTGTGTTAGTGTGTGTGTGTGTGGGCGTCACTGACTTGTGAGGACCTTTCTGCGTCAAGGTTAATACGAAGTCGTTACATTTGAGCTGCAGGTGGAGACTAGTTTTAAACAATGACCGGCTGGTATCACCACCATTTTGTTTGTGTGAAACCGGACCGGACCGGACTGGGAGGAGACCAGTACAGCCACTGGGCAGTCTGGTTCACTTCAGTCCAAACACACCTGTCCTCCACCAGAGAAACTCTTCGGGGACTAATTGATTCAACGGACGGACACAGCAGCACTTTGACTCTCGTGTCTACAGAGATGAATTCACACATCTTATTGGAAATAAATAATTTAGCATGAAAACGACTACAGAGACGAGGAGGCGGGCCTGAGACTCTGCTGTATCGATCGATCAGCAGCTGGTTTCATTATCAATGAGTCATTTTCTCTTTGAGGAACTAAGCAGCTGTTAGTTAGTATTTCATTTCGTACATTATGGTCCATTTAGAGTCAAACAGACCACAAAGCAGGGGGTGCTTTAGGGCGGGGCTACACGCTGATTGACAGGTCTCTACCAGAGACGTATACGTCACTCCTCCTCAGTCCAGATATGGTCGCTTCCTGTTCACTGGTTGATAAAACAAGATGGCGACGGCCAGAACGCAGAACTCGAGGCTTCAAAACTTCCACAAACCAACGAGAGACGTCACCGTGACGACGTCCTCTTCTTATCAGCAGTCTGTGTGTTTAACCACAACATGAGTGAAAGGGCACAAAGTCTGGACCTGGTTCTGGTCAGATTTGATGTCTTTGAAGACAAGAATGTGAAGTTCCATGTGAGGAAGTTGGAACAAAGCTGCGCTGTGTGTTTGTGATGATGGTTTCAGAAGAAAAGGAGTTTTATTCACAACGTCTCTGGCTTCACATCAAAGCCTCTGAGCGGAGGACAGGAAGTCACTCCCGTCACATGGAACACAAAAAAGAACGCCTCCACATCCTCACACGGGACGGAAAGCATCTGGACTCAAAAAGCCCTGAGCCCAGGTGGCTGCTGGGACAGGAGGCCAGAGGGACACTCCGATTGGACGAGGGGGCATATGGAGGACATGATGGTGCTGTCAGACAACAAGCACCAGCAGGAGATGACGGGTGTTCCTCCAGTGAGGAGTGACCCGACCGTCCGTCGGGAGGAATTCTGTCTCTTCTTCTTCCAGAACAATCGTCGTATTGATGAGAGGAAGAATCTTACAGTCGAGAGCGCAAAACAAAGAGCGCGCTGTACGCATCTTTATGTCCTCGTCTCCGCATGACGACGGGACAAAAAGACAACAGATCCACCAGACTGCATGCAGATCCTTTACATTTACAGCTCTGCTGCTGTGGCGACTCTTTACCCCCAACAAGACGGCTGTCCTACCAAAATAAAAGCTCATAAAACAACTTTCTCATGCTATACATAAAAGTATGTAGTACAAGTACACGGTAAAAGTATGAAGTACAAGTACGCGGTAAAAGTATGAAGTGCAAGTACGCGGTAAAAGTATGTAGTGCAAGTACGCGGTAAAAGTATGTCGTGCAAGTATACGGTAAAAGTATGTAGTGCAAGTACACGGTAAAAGTATGTCGTGCAAGTATACGGTAAAAGTATGTAGTACAAGTAGACGGTAAAAGTATGTAGTACAAGTAGACGGTAAAAGTATGTAGTACAAGTACACGGTAAAAGTATGTCGTGCAAGTATACGGTAAAAGTATGTCGTGCAAGTAGACGGTAAAAGTATGTAGTACAAGTAGACGGTAAAAGTATGTCATGCAAGTATACGGTAAAAGTATGTCGTGCAAGTATACGGTAAAAGTATGTCGTGCAAGTATACGGTAAAAGTATATAGTACAAGTATACGGTAAAAGTATGTCGTGCAAGTAGATGGTAAAAGTATGTAGTACAAGTATACGGTAAAAGTATGTCGTGCAAGTAGACGGTAAAAGTATGTCGTGCAAGTAGACGGTAAAAGTATGTAGTACAAGTATACGGTAAAAGTATGTAGTACAAGTATACGGTAAAAGTATGTCGTGCAAGTATACGGTAAAAGTATGTCGTGCAAGTAGACGGTAAAAGTATGTAGTACAAGTATACGGTAAAAGTATGTAGTACAAGTATACGGTAAAAGTATGTCGTGTAAGTATACGGTAAAAGTATGTAGTACAAGTATACGGTAAAAGTATGTCGTGCAAGTAGACAGTAAAAGTATGTCGTGCAAGTAGACGGTAAAAGTATGTCGTGCAAGTAGACGGTAAAAGTATGTCGTGCAAGTAGACAGTAAAAGTATGTAGTACAAGTATACGGTAAAAGTATGTCGTGCAAGTAGACGGTAAAAGTATGTCGTGCAAGTAGACGGTAAAAGTATGTCGTGCAAGTAGACAGTAAAAGTATGTAGTACAAGTATACGGTAAAAGTATGTCGTGCAAGTAGACGGTAAAAGTATGTAGTACAAGTATCAGAATCAGAATCAGAATCAGCTTTATTGGCCATGTGTGCTTACGCATACATGGAATTTGTCACCGGTTTCCACTCCGCTCTCAATGTACAAACACAATGTACAAACACAAATTTACAATAAACAAGAAAAATATATGTATAAAGAATCAAAAAGGGCAGCAAAAAAAAAAAGTAAAACGGATGTAGGTATAAACATTTAGCTATAATACAAGTATAAATATATATCCAAGAGAAAAAAAAGAGTGTGTGTATATATATATATATACATGTGAACATCAACCTACAGACAATAGTGTAGTATAACCTATAGTATACGGTAAAAGTATACGGTAAAAGTATGTCGTGCAAGTATACGGTAAAAGTATGTAGTACAAGTAGACGGTAAAAGTATGTCGTGCAAGTAGACGGTAAAAGTATGTCGTGCAAGTATACGGTAAAAGTATGTAGTACAAGTATACGGTAAAAGTATGTCGTGCAAGTATACGGTAAAAGTATGTCGTGCAAGTATACGGTAAAAGTATGTCGTGCAAGTAGACGGTAAAAGTATGTAGTACAAGTATACGGTAAAAGTATGTCGTGCAAGTATACGGTAAAAGTATGTCGTGCAAGTATACGGTAAAAGTATGTCGTGCAAGTAGACGGTAAAAGTATGTCGTGCAAGTAGACGGTAAAAGCATGTAGTACAAGTATATGGTAAAAGTATGTCGTGCAAGTATACGGTAAAAGTATGTAGTACAAGTATACGGTAAAAGTATGTCGTGCAAGTAGACAGTAAAAGTATGTCGTGCAAGTAGACGGTAAAAGTATGTCGTGCAAGTAGACGGTAAAAGTATGTCGTGCAAGTAGACAGTAAAAGTATGTAGTACAAGTATACGGTAAAAGTATGTCGTGCAAGTAGACGGTAAAAGTATGTCGTGCAAGTAGACGGTAAAAGTATGTCGTGCAAGTAGACGGTAAAAGTATGTCGTGCAAGTAGACAGTAAAAGTATGTAGTACAAGTATACGGTAAAAGTATGTCGTGCAAGTAGACGGTAAAAGTATGTCGTGCAAGTAGACGGTAAAAGTATGTAGTACAAGTATACGGTAAAAGTATGTAGTACAAGTATACGGTAAAAGTATGTCGTGCAAGTAGACGGTAAAAGTATGGAGTACAAGTATACGGTAAAAGTATGGAGTACAAGTATACGGTAAAAGTATGTCGTGCAAGTAGATGGTAAAAGTATGTAGTACAAGTATACGGTAAAAGTATGTAGTACAAGTATACGGTAAAAGTATGTCGTGCAAGTAGACGGTAAAAGTATGGAGTACAAGTATACGGTAAAAGTATGTCGTGCAAGTAGACGGTAAAAGTATGTAGTACAAGTATACGGTAAAAGTATGTCGTGCAAGTAGACAGTAAAAGTGGAGTATCTAAAGTGAAACAGCGTCTCTTCCTCCTCAGATTAAAGCTGCCGTTAAAGAAGCTCAACGCCGACGTCGTCAATTAGCCGGTTTGGCTTTAAGCAGAGCTAAGCGGTCCATAGTGGAGCGCTGACCCAAGGAGACTCTCCTCAGGGGGGCCAGAGGTTCAGGTCTGGACATGAAAAGAGCCTCCAGGAGCTTTTCTTTCTGGGGGGGGGGGGGGCAGCAATGAACCGGCTGGAATGTGTTTCTGCCGGACAGACTGACGCCGGACAGAAGGACAGAGAGACAGACAGACAGACAGACAGACAGAGAGACAGAGAGCGAGCGAGACAGACAGAGAGAGACAGACAGACAGAGAGCGAGACAGACAGAGACAGACAGAGAGAGAGAGACAGACAGAGAGCGAGACAGAGAGCGAGACAGACAGAGACAGACAGAGAGCGAGCGAGACAGACAGAGACAGACAGAGAGAGAGAGACAGACAGAGAGCGAGACAGAGAGCGAGACAGACAGAGACAGACAGAGAGCGAGCGAGACAGACAGAGACAGACAGAGAGAGAGAGACAGACAGAGAGCGAGAC
>JAFEUB010000205.1:327500-332500 GCA_024529925.1 Ophthalmolycus amberensis | reverse complement strand
TTCTTCTGTGACACAAGTTGTTTGTTTGTGCGTCACCGTCATGAATGTGCTCATGAAGCAGATTACAGATGTAAAGTGGGTCAGTTACACATTACTGCTGCTGTTAATGTGTAACTGACCCTATAGAGAGGAATGCACACTCAACCATGAAGGTGTGTTTGGTTTCCATCAGCAGGAATACTGCACACACACACACCTGAGCAAACCGCTTATCTCTGAGGATCTGGAATAAATCTGGAACGTAGAATGATGTTTGATAAACAGAGCAGCCGTCGCTAGGGCGCTCTGATTGGACGAGAGGAGATTAAAGTGTGTTGATTAAAGTCTGCAGCCTCGAGATAGTTCACCTGAACTCTGATAACTTGAGATCCAGACGTCTGACGCTAACGTTAGCTCAGCTTGTTCCTCTGATAACTTAAGATCCAGACGTCTGATGCTAACGTTAGCTCAGCTTGTTCCTCTGATAACTTAAGATCCAGACGTCTGATGCTAACGTTAGCTCAGCTTGTTCCTCTGATAACTTAAGATCCAGACGTCTGATGCTAACGTTAGCTCAGCTTGTTCCTCTGATAACTTAAGATCCAGACGTCTGATGCTAACGTTAGCTCAGCTTGTTCCTCTGATAACTTAAGATCCAGACGTCTGACGCTAACGTTAGCTCAGCTTGTTCCTCTGATAACTTGAGATCCAGACGTCTGATGCTAACGTTAGCTCAGCTTGTTCCTCTGATAACTTAAGATCCAGACGTCTGACGCTAACGTTAGCTCAGCTTGTTCCTCTGATAACTTGAGATCCAGACGTCTGATGCTAACGTTAGCTCAGCTTGTTCCTCTGATAACTTGAGATCCAGACGTCTGATGCTAACGTTAGCTCAGCTTGTTCCTCTGATAACTTGAGATCCAGACGTCTGATGCTAACGTTAGCTCAGCTTGTTCCTCTGATAACTTAAGATCCAGACGTCTGACGCTAACGTTAGCTCAGCTTGTTCCTCTGATAACTTAAGATCCAGACATCTGACGCTAACGTTAGCTCAGCTTGTTCCTCTGTGACTCCTCACAGCTTTTATTGTCTTTTATTGCTTTTATTGTCATCATGGGAACAGGACTGAGAAGTTGCTGGTCAAGAATCTAGAAACACTTTGATTTCTCTCCAACATCTGAGCCACAAATCACAGACGTTACAAAATCTGCTTTTCTATTTTACCTAGAGAGACATCGCCAACACTGTGAGTGCGTGCGTGCGCGTGTGTGTGTGTGGTGGGGGGCATTTTCAATTAAGTGTGTGAAGGGGAGGGCAGACAGGAAGGGAGTGAAGGGGGGAGGCAACGAAAGCTACAAGTCATCATGTATTCATCCATTCACTCACCTGATTGTCTTTTTTAACTCAACAAACTAATTATTTCATGTGTTGTTTTTTTACTATAAACAGAAAGTGTGTGATGGGTTAATAACTCTGGTTTTAAAGGGACAGACAAGAGACACTTTACTGACCACAGACTTTACAAACTCCAGGAGTCCACCTTAAGAACCCCCCCCCCTCACATCAGTGTGTTTGGTGAAGATTTAAAAGCAGAGACCACCAAAGAAGAATGCCGCCCCACCCAGAGACGTCACCACACCGGGACGTCAGGAACAAACGAAAGCTGTCCTCACTATCAGAGACAAAGAGTGCCAGCAGGACACACAGAGCCCCCCCCCCCCCCCAAGTATGTTACCTGAATTCTAAAAGGTTTACCTCAAGCAATGCAAAATAAAAAATGTCAATTTAAAATGAGTTTTGTGACATTTCTTCCAGTTCGACAAAATGTAATTGTTTGCCAAGTAAAGTTACAAACTGTCAAAATGAAAGTAATATATTGTAATTCTAAATAATAAGCTGTGAATTAAAATGATACGTTGTGAATTAAAGTGATACGTTGTTAATTAAAGTGATACGTTGTGACTTAAAGTGATACGTTGTTAATTAAAGTGATACGTTGTTAATTAAAGTGATACGTTGTGAATTAAAATGATACGTTGTTAATTAAAGTGATACGTTGTGACTTAAAGTGATACGTTGTGACTTAAAGTGATACGTTGTGACTTAAAGTGGTACGTTGTGACTTAAAGTGATACGTTGTGACTTAAAGTGATACGTTGTGAATTAAAGTGATACGTTGTGACTTAAAGTGATACGTTGTGAATTAAAGTGATACGTTGTTAATTAAAGTGATACGTTGTAAATTAAAGTGATACGTTGTGACTTAGTGATACATTGTTAATTAAAGTGATACGTTGTGACTTAGTGATACGTTGTGACTTAAAGTTGTAAACTAAAGTAAAGTTGTAAACTGAGAACAAAAGAAGTGCATCAACAATATCCACTAAGTCAGGAAGCAGTGATTGCATGAAGTCATTTAAATCGATCACCGTAGTCTCACGAGTTCACTTTTCATTCGTTTATAGTCGTGTCTGAAGAGGACACTCAGGACGGAGCCTGCTGGAGGACTTCCTGTCTAAAAGAGACAAAATCATCTCATAAACAACCACATGTGGAAATCTGTTTGAGCTCTTCAGGAATAAAAACCCACATCAGTGGAGCGTCTCAGGTCTGTGAGACATAAACAAGCTGAACAATGGATGAGTGGAGGCCTGAGGCGTCTGAAACAAAGGAGACTCTAAACACCAGGGTTGTTGAGCAGATTGTGAAGCTTTTGAAATGTAAGAAGGACGCGAGGTGATCACAGATTACATCAAGTCTCCACCACTTTAAAAAACTCTGAGCGGAATTTAAATACAGAACCATCAAGATTAGAAGGAGCTTTTTATCTTCTTCAGTGTTTTGGTGTTGGATCGTGTCCCAGCTCGTCTGGCTTCAGGTCTCCTCTTCACAGTGAAAACCTGTAAATTAGAGGCTGGCTGGGTGTTTATGTTACAGCAGGTTTACAGGAGACGACCACTGAAAGAAACCTTCAGCAGAAAGACATCGGAATTATTTTCTACTGATACAACTTCTCTATTCTGCTTCTTATTGTTTTAATTATTGGATTCTGTTGCTGTTATTATATTAATTATTACTGCTGCGTTGATCCTTAATGATTCTCCTCATATTACATATATTTATTCTAGGTTCAAGACTCTCAGTGTCTTATTTTAAAGTCCTGAAACGTAGAGCACCTCCTCCCAAACCATAAAACGGAGTTAATTTACTCCAAATAAAACATCAACGTTCAGAGGTAGATGCATTTTAAATGAAGTCACAAGTAAAGTTATACGCTGTAAATTAAAGTAATACGCTGTATATTAAAGTGATACGTTATAAATGAAAGTGATACGTTGTAAAGTAAAGTGATACGTTGTAAATCAAAGTGATACGTTGTAAATTAAAGTGATACGTTGTAAATCAAAGTGATACGTTGTAAATCAAAGTGATACGTTGTGAATTAAAGTGATACGTTGTAAATTAAAGTGATACGTTGTAAATTAAAGTGATACGTTGTAAATTAAAGTGATACGTTGTGAATTAAAGTGATACGTTGTGAATTAAAGTGATACGTTGTGAATTAAAGTGATACGTTGTGAATTAAAGTGATACGTTGTAAATTAAAGTGATACGTTGTAAATTAAAGTGATACGTTGTGAATTAAAGTGATACGTTGTAAATTAAAGTGATACGTTGTAAATTAAAGTTATACATTGTAAATTAAAGTTATACGGTTTAAATTTAAGTGATACGTTGTAAATTTAAGTGATACGTTGTAAATTAAAGTGATACGTTGTAAATTAAAGTGATACATTGTAAATTAAAGTGATACGTTGTAAATTAAAGTGATACGTTGTAAATTTAAGTTATACGTTGTAAATTAAAGTTATACGCTTTAAATTTAAGTTATACGTTGTAAATTAAAGTGATACGTTGTAAATTAAAGTAATACGCTGTAAATTAAAGTAATACGTTGTAAATTAAAGTGATACGCTGTAAATTAAAGTGATACGTTGTAAATTAAAGTGATACGTTGTGAATTAAAGTGATACGTTGTAAATTAAAGTAATATGTTGTAAATTAAAGTGATACGTTGTAAATTAAAGTGACACGTTGTAAATTAAAGTAATACGCTGCAAATTAAAGTAATACGCTGTAAATTAAAGTAATACGCTGTAAATTAAAGTAATACGCTGTAAATTAAAGTGATACGTTATAAATCAAAGTGATACGTTGTAAATCAAAGTGATACGTTGTCAATTAAAGTGATACGTTGTAAATTAAAGTGATACGTTGTAAATTAAAGTGATACGTTGTAAATTAAAGTGATACGTTGTAAATTAAAGTGACACGTTGTAAATTAAAGTGACACGTTGTGAATTAAAGTGACACGTTGTAAATTAAAGTGATACGTTGTAAATTAAAGTGATACGTTGTAAATTAAAGTGATACGTTGTAAATTAAAGTGATACGTTGTAAATTAAAGTGATACGTTGTAAATTAAAGTGATACGTTGTAAATTAAAGTGATACGTTGTAAATTAAAGTGATACGTTGTAAATTAAAGTGACACGTTGTGAATTAAAGTGACAAGTTGTAAATTAAAGTGATACGTTGTAAATTAAAGTGATACGTTGTAAATTAAAGTGATACGTTGTGAATTAAAGTGATACGTTGTGAATTAAAGTGATACGTTGTAAATTAAAGTGATACGTTGTAAATTAAAGTGATACGTTGTAAATTAAAGTGATATATATATATATATATATATATATATATACGTATATACGTATATACATATATATATATATATATACATATATACATATATATATATACGTATATACATATATATCCGTGATCACGGATCACGGTTCGGATCACTTGTGAACCGCGGATCAATCGAGTATTTTTTTTCTTTTTTTTTTACAGCGTAATCATCATAGTGTGTAATAAAGTTCTACTGCTGCTGTTCCTTTTCAAGTAACAAGTCCCCGAATATCAATGCAGAGTGTCAGTGAACAGATATAAAGCAGTAGT
>JAFEUB010000205.1:272500-320000 GCA_024529925.1 Ophthalmolycus amberensis | reverse complement strand
CCGTCAACCGCTGTTCCTCCGTCAACCGCTGTTCACCCGTCAACCGCTGTTCCTCCGTCAACCGCTGTTCCTCCGTCAACCGCTGTTCCTCCGTCAACCGCTGTTCACCCGTCAACCGCTGTTCCTCCGTCAACCGCTGTTCCTCCGTCAACCGCTGTTCACCCGTCAACCGCTGTTCACCCGTCAACCGCTGTTCCTCCGTCAACCGCTGTTCCTCCGTCAACCGCTGTTCACCCGTCAACCGCTGTTCACCCGTCAGCTAATCAGTCCTTTCTGTCCGTCCGGATTTAACTTTAATTTACTTTCAATTGTTCAGAGACACGTCCATCTCAGAGACAGAAGATACAGAGACATCAGAGACAGAAGATACAGAGACAGAATATAGAGACATCAGAGACAGAAGACACAGAGACAGCAGTGCACTGTGGGAAACCCCAGCATAGATTTTCTCTAGCTGCTCTTCATCGTCTTTCTCAAACCGTCACAAAAGAACAAGTCCTCTGGAGCTTCCAGCTGCTGCAGATGCACCAACGGGGGGGGGAGTGTTGGGTGGGTGGGGGGGGGGGGGTGAGCTTAGCGTGGGAAACTTAGACTGAGAGCTGCACAGCTGGACCGTCTTTAACCAGGAACAAAACTCCACTGAGTTTTAAATAAAGTTTGATTCAAACTGTCCTCACCGGACGTCCTGCAGCAGCTCGTCTCACATCAATGGATCCTCTATGAACGTTCTACTGCTCAGCAGTATAAAGCTCAGTATTACTTCCTGTTAGACGCTGGTGCTAGTATACTTCTGATGTACTTTTACTCTTTGTTTAATCTGTTGTATTTTACTTTATTTATTGACCGTACTCTGTTCTATGCTGCATTTGTTTATAATTCTGTTATTATTATTATATGTTTATTATTATTCTACATATATATTTTTATGTATATTTTAGAGTCTTTTCTTATTCTTCTGTTGTTTTCTTTAATGGAACTAATAACTAATATCGGAGCGCAGCGAGGACGCTAACGGAGCGGCAGCGAGGACGCTAACGGAGCCGCAGCGAGGACGCTAACGGAGCGGCAGCGAGGACGCTAACGGAGCGGCAGCGAGGACGCTAACGGAGCCGCAGCGTGGACGCTAACGGAGCGCAGCGAGGACGCTAACGGAGCCGCAGCGAGGACGCTAACGGAGCCGCAGCGAAGACGCTAACGGAGCCGCAGCGAGGACGCTAACGGAGCGCAGCGAGGACGCTAACGGAGCCGCAGCGAGGACGCTAACGGAGCCGCAGCGAGGACGCTAACGGAGCCGCAGCGAGGACGCTAACGGAGCCGCAGCGAGGACGCTAACGGAGCCGCAGCGAGGACGCTAACGGAGCCGCAGCGCGGACGCTAACGGAGCGCAGCGAGGACGCTAACGGAGCCGCAGCGAGGACGCTAACGGAGCGCAGCGAGGACGCTAAGGGAGCGCAGCGAGGACGCTAAGGGAGCGCAGCGAGGACGCTAACGGAGCGCAGCGAGGACGCTAAGGGAGCGCAGCGAGGACGCTAAGGGAGCGCAGCGAGGACGCTAACGGAGCGCAGCGAGGACGCTAACGGAGCGCAGCGAGGACGCTAAGGGAGCGCAGCGAGGACGCTAACGGAGCGCAGCGAGGACGCTAACGGAGCGCAGCTAGGACGCTAACGGAGCGAGGACGCTAACGGAGCGAGGACGCTAACGGAGCGAGGACGCTAACGGAGCGCAGCGAGGACGCTAACGGAGCGAGGACGCTAACGGAGCGCAGCGAGGACGCTATCCCATCGGTAGACTTCAAAACCTCTGACAAACTCAAATTCATGATTCATTTTCTGTCAGCTGGCTGCTCGAGTAACTAATTATTCGTGAAAAACCACCAACTCAAGGCACACTTACTACATTTGTTTCCAGAGCTTTCAGCCACATCTTGTGGTCTTCATCAGCAGACGAGTCCGGTGTTTTACTCTCACGTAACGAGGAAACGGATCCTCTGTTGATGTTGTTGTTGTTGTTTCTAAACCCACAGCTGAGCTTTCTCTGAGGAGGACCATGAGATGCCACTGAAAGCTCTGGGAAAAGGCTCGTCAGAGGTCGTTGCAGGATTTCTAGAGGTTTTTAGAAATACTCAGTAAGAACACGAGCCCACAGTCTCCCTCAGAACGTCACAAAGCAAAGTATGCAAGGAAGACATGAACGAATCACGCTCTTCTTCTCTTCACTGGTTGTTCTCGTGAGATCTTTAACGGGTTCATTTTGTCACAACGTAACAATTAACTTTATTGTTCAGACTATTTTCGGGATTAACAGTTCAAAACACATGTTCCTTAAACTCTCCACGAAGTCGTAAAAACGTCTCGTTTTGTCCGACCGTCCAGAACCAGAAGAGGATCCGTCGATCACACGAAGCTCAAGTAAAGATCGTCTCACGTGAGAATCAACCTCAAATATCTGCTGAACGAACCGCTCGTTATGATCCGAGTGTCAAACATCGTCTCCACATCGCCGTACTTTAGAACCAGAGTCCACCGGCCGACTCTGGTATTTACCCTCAAAGACTCTTCAGGTCCCCGTGAGACCAGAAGTCTGTCCCGTGAGACCAGATGTCTGTCCCGTGAGACCAGATGTCTGTCCTCCAATTACTGAAGCTACAGTCCAGGTGATGCATTTGAGGGACACCAGGCTGCGTAACTTCACACCTCCAACAACCAGAGAGTCAGAGCTGTTTGTCAAACAAACACAGTGAGATGGAACCCCCCCCCCCACACACACACACACAGTCTCTCTCACACACACACAGTCTCTCTCACACACACACAGTCACTCTCCACCCCCATCAATGAACCGATGTGCTTCATGATGAACTCATCACTGGTTTCACACACACATATATATATATATATATATATATATATATATATATATATATATATATATATATATATATATATATATATATATATATATATATATATATATATATATATATATATATAGTGTATATATATATACTATATAGTGTGTGTATACACTATATAGTATATACTATATAGTGTATATATATACTATATAGTATACACTATATAGTATATATATATACACTATATAGTATACACTATATAGTATATATATACACTATATAGTATACACTATATAGTATACACTATATAGTATATACTATATAGTGTATATATATACACTATATAGTATATATATATATATACACTATATAGTATATATATATACACTATATAGTATATATATATATATATATATATATATACACTATATAGTATATACTATATAGTGTATATATATATACCTATATAGTGTGTGTGTGTATATATATATATACTATATAGTGATATATATATACACGCTATATAGTATATATATATATATACACTATATAGTATATATATATACACACTATATAGTATATATATATATATATATATATATACACACAATACATTTAAACTATTCTACGAGAAGTAGACGTTTGAAAACGGTTCAAACAACTCATTTTTACAGCTGGCCGTGAAGCGGCAGAGATGTGTGGTGAAGTTGGATTAACGACATAAAGTTCCGTTTGACGGTGTTTGACGTGAGGCGAATACAAGAGGACTTCACTGAGAGTCCTGTGGTCTACGTTACGTGGTTGTGTTCGTCCGTGTGTGCTTCCTTCAGTACGCAGGAACACCGTAAACCCCGGGTTCTACCCCGGGGCTCCGGCGGCGGCTCTTACCGAGGTGCAGGGTGAGGTTGATGGAGCTCGGGTACTGGATGCCCGCCAGCATGGTCTGGCTCTGCCACCAGGTCGTGTCCTGCTGGTTGTTGTAGTCGGTGAGGTACACGGCGCTGTGGTGGTTCCGCGGGTCCCGAGCGTCGCAGATGTGGCACGACTTGGTGACCCCGGTGGCCCCGGTCTGCACGCAGTACTCCTCGGGCGGAGAGCCGCAGGTGTTGGTCGCCACCACCGTCACGTTAAAAGCGGCGTTCACGAACTCGGGCATGCAGCGCTGCGCGCGGTGCTGCTCGTCCGAACACTCGTCCATGGCCGCGCGGACACACACCGCCGCAAGCCAGCAACAAGCGACCAGAGCCCGGAGAAAAACCCCCATGTTTCCGGAGGAGGAGGAGGAGGAGAAGACCTTCTGCGACACGAACTCTCCCGTCAACTTTGTCCCAAAAAAAGTGTTCGGTAACAATCCGGTTACCGATAGCAAACAGCTACAAACCACCGAAAGTGGAAACACGCAGCGGCAGATTGTCTTCGCTCCGCGTCCCGAGCTGCTGCTGGAGTGTGTGTGTGTGTGTGTGAGGGGGAGCGAGAGAGAGGCTCCACAGGCTACACCCAGTCCGCTACTGCGCATGTCTGAGGCCTCCGGCTCCACTTCCGCAACGAAACTTCAGAGAAAATAAATCTTCCAAAAGTTCTTCTGATTGATCTTCAACTAAACAATTAAAGCTGAACATGAATCATCGATACATTGTTTCACTTCTTACTATCACGAGCTTTAATATAGATTAATTACGTCATTAAACTAAAGAAGTGACTTCAAGCTACTTCATGAACACTAAAGGATTCATCTGAGTCATTGAACGCATCACACCAATAAACCAGTGAATACTCAGCTACAGTGATAATAACAAGAATACTACCAATAGTAGTGAATAGTATTAATAACGACAATACTAGTAATAATGATATCTATATTAATGATAGATAATGATGACTACTTAGTAATAAGTAGTGCCGTGGTGCGTTCAAGTCCCGGGGTGCATTCAGGTACTGGATGGACTTGACTGTTTTTAAACTGAAGTTTTGTGGATTTTCCTTAAACAAAATAATGATTCAGTCGGTTGTGATCTGAAGGTTTTATTGTTGACAAAAAACAAACACGTTCCGTACACATGAATCATCATCATCATCATCATCTGTCACTAAACTTTAGGAGAAATCCAGATCACATCGATTCTTTTCATCGTTTCTAGAGATGAAATAAAACGCTGTCAGGTTAATGACCTCCTTCTCCTCCTCCATGTTAATAACCTCCTCTGTATCCTCCTCCGTAGCCCCCACCTCCCCTATACCCTCCTCCTCCTCCTCCTCCACCTCCCCTGTACCCTCCTCCTCTATACCCTCCTCCTCCTCTATAGCCCCGCCCTCCTCCTCCTCCATCAAAGCGTGCCATCTTTGGAGGTCGAGGACCGTCTCCCATCCTGTAGAAGAAGAATCATCAGAGAGTGTGTGTGTTTGTGTGTTTGTCATGTGTGACTCTGTGTGTGTGTGTGTGTGTGTGTACCTCTGGGTGCTGCTCATCATGTTGAGTCCAGCAGCTGATGGTTTTGATGTGAGTCTGATGAGGTTCAGCAGCTGCTGGTTGTTCTGGTCTAACTGTCTGATGTATTCTGGGTCTTTGGTGACCTCCACCACCAGAGCCTCCAGTCCGGCCCTCAGGGCAGCGATGCCGCCCGCCACCTCGTGAGGAATCCTCAGTTTGATCCTGCACACAGTATTGTGAAAGGTCACCACTCACTTCCTGTTGGACTGCAGCTCTACGTCAGCTCTTCGTTTGTCTGCAGCTCTACGTCAGCTCTACGTCAGCCTGCAGCTCTACGTCAGCTCTATGTCAGACTGCAGCTCTACGTCAGCCTGCAGCTCTATGTCAGCCTGCAGCTCTACGTCAGCTCTATGTCAGACTGCAGCTCTACGTCAGCCTGCAGCTCTATGTCAGACTGCAGCTCTACGTCAGTCTGCAGCTCTAGGTCAGCTCTATGTCAGACTGCAGCTCTACATCAGTCTGCAGGTCTAGGTCAGCTCTATGTCAGACTGCAGCTCTACATCAGCTCTACATCAGACTGCAGCTCCACGTCAGCTCTATGTCAGACTGCAGCTCTATGTCAGACTGCAGCTCTACGTCAGTCTGCAGCTCTACATCAGCCTGCAGCTCTACGTCAGCTCTGTCAGACTGCAGCTCTACGTCAGCTCTATGTCAGCCTGCAGCTCTATGTCAGCCTGCAGCTCTACGTCAGCTCTATGTCAGCTCTACATCAGCCTGCAGCTCTAGGTCAGCTCTACTGTCAGCCTGCAGCTCTATGTCAGACTGCAGCTCTACGTCAGTCTGCAGCTCTAGGTCAGCTCTATGTCAGACTGCAGCTCTACATCAGTCTGCAGCTCTAGGTCAGCTCTAGGTCAGACTGCAGCTCTACATCAGCTCTACGTCAGACTGCAGCTCGACGTCAGCTCTAGGTCAGCTCTATGTCAGACTGCAGCTCTATGTCAGCCTGCAGCTCTATGTCAGACTGCAGCTCTATGTCAGCCTGCAGCTCTCGGTCAGCTCTATGTCAGACTGCAGCTCTACGTCAGACTGCAGCTCTACGTCAGCTCTGTCAGTCTGCAGCTCTACGTCAGTCTGCAGCTCTACGTCAGCCTGCAGCTCTACGTCAGCCTGCAGCTCTACGTCAGCCTGCAGCTCTAGGTCAGCGCTACGTCAGTCTGCAGCTCTACGTCAGCCTGCAGCTCTAGGTCAGCTCTACGTCAGCCTGCAGCTCTACGTCAGCCTGCAGCTCTACATCAGCCTGCAGCTATAGGTCAGCTCTACGTCAGTCTGCAGCTCTACGTCAGCCTGCAGCTCTAGGTCAGCTCTACGTCAGTCTGCAGCTCTAGGTCAGCTCTACGTCAGCCTGCAGCTCTAGGTCAGCCTGCAGCTCTACGTCAGCCTGCAGCTCTAGGTCAGCTCTACGTCAGTCTGCAGCTCTACGTCAGCCTGCAGCTCTAGGTCAGCTCTACGTCAGTCTGCAGCTCTAGGTCAGCCTGCAGCTCTACGTCAGCCTGCAGCTCTACGTCAGCCTGCAGCTCTACGTCAGCCTGCAGCTCTAGGTCAGCGCTACGTCAGTCTGCAGCTCTACGTCAGCCTGCAGCTCTAGGTCAGCTCTACGTCAGCCTGCAGCTCTACGTCAGCCTGCAGCTCTACATCAGCCTGCAGCTCTAGGTCAGCTCTACGTCAGTCTGCAGCTCTACGTCAGCCTGCAGCTCTAGGTCAGCTCTACGTCAGTCTGCAGCTCTAGGTCAGCCTGCAGCTCTAGGTCAGCCTGCAGCTCTACGTCAGCCTGCAGCTCTAGGTCAGCTCTACGTCAGTCTGCAGCTCTACGTCAGCCTGCAGCTCTAGGTCAGCTCTACGTCAGTCTGCAGCTCTAGGTCAGCCTGCAGCTCTAGGTCAGCTCTACGTCAGTCTGCAGCTCTAGGTCAGCCTGCAGCTCTAGGTCAGCCTGCAGCTCTACGTCAGCCTGCAGCTCTAGGTCAGCTCTACGTCAGTCTGCAGCTCTAGGTCAGCCTGCAGCTCTACGTCAGCCTGCAGCTCTACGTCAGCCTGCAGCTCTACGTCAGCTCTATGTCAGACTGCAGCTCTACATCAGTCTGCAGCTCTAGGTCAGCTCTAGGTCAGACTGCAGCTCTACATCAGCTCTACGTCAGACTGCAGCTCGACGTCAGCTCTAGGTCAGCTCTATGTCAGACTGCAGCTCTATGTCAGCCTGCAGCTCTATGTCAGACTGCAGCTCTATGTCAGCCTGCAGCTCTCGGTCAGCTCTATGTCAGACTGCAGCTCTACGTCAGACTGCAGCTCTACGTCAGCTCTGTCAGTCTGCAGCTCTACGTCAGTCTGCAGCTCTACGTCAGCCTGCAGCTCTACGTCAGCCTGCAGCTCTACGTCAGCCTGCAGCTCTACGTCAGCCTGCAGCTCTAGGTCAGCGCTACGTCAGTCTGCAGCTCTACGTCAGCCTGCAGCTCTAGGTCAGCTCTACGTCAGCCTGCAGCTCTACGTCAGCCTGCAGCTCTACATCAGCCTGCAGCTATAGGTCAGCTCTACGTCAGTCTGCAGCTCTACGTCAGCCTGCAGCTCTA
Organism: Ophthalmolycus amberensis; assembly: GCA_024529925.1. Taxonomy (NCBI): domain Eukaryota; kingdom Metazoa; phylum Chordata; class Actinopteri; order Perciformes; family Zoarcidae; genus Ophthalmolycus; species Ophthalmolycus amberensis. Next base: position 312,097 of record JAFEUB010000205.1, on the reverse strand, counting down.
GGTCAGCTCTACGTCAGTCTGCAGCTCTAGGTCAGCTCTACGTCAGCCTGCAGCTCTAGGTCAGCCTGCAGCTCTACGTCAGCCTGCAGCTCTAGGTCAGCTCTACGTCAGTCTGCAGCTCTACGTCAGCCTGCAGCTCTAGGTCAGCTCTACGTCAGTCTGCAGCTCTAGGTCAGCCTGCAGCTCTACGTCAGCCTGCAGCTCTACGTCAGCCTGCAGCTCTACGTCAGCCTGCAGCTCTAGGTCAGCGCTACGTCAGTCTGCAGCTCTACGTCAGCCTGCAGCTCTAGGTCAGCTCTACGTCAGCCTGCAGCTCTACGTCAGCCTGCAGCTCTACATCAGCCTGCAGCTCTAGGTCAGCTCTACGTCAGTCTGCAGCTCTACGTCAGCCTGCAGCTCTAGGTCAGCTCTACGTCAGTCTGCAGCTCTAGGTCAGCCTGCAGCTCTAGGTCAGCCTGCAGCTCTACGTCAGCCTGCAGCTCTAGGTCAGCTCTACGTCAGTCTGCAGCTCTACGTCAGCCTGCAGCTCTAGGTCAGCTCTACGTCAGTCTGCAGCTCTAGGTCAGCCTGCAGCTCTAGGTCAGCTCTACGTCAGTCTGCAGCTCTAGGTCAGCCTGCAGCTCTAGGTCAGCCTGCAGCTCTACGTCAGCCTGCAGCTCTAGGTCAGCTCTACGTCAGTCTGCAGCTCTAGGTCAGCCTGCAGCTCTACGTCAGCCTGCAGCTCTACGTCAGCCTGCAGCTCTACGTCAGCCTGCAGCTCTACGTCAGCCTGCAGCTCTAGGTCAGCGCTACGTCAGTCTGCAGCTCTACGTCAGCCTGCAGCTCTAGGTCAGCTCTACGTCAGCCTGCAGCTCTACGTCAGCCTGCAGCTCTACATCAGCCTGCAGCTCTAGGTCAGCTCTACGTCAGTCTGCAGCTCTACGTCAGCCTGCAGCTCTAGGTCAGCTCTACGTCAGTCTGCAGCTCTAGGTCAGCCTGCAGCTCTAGGTCAGCCTGCAGCTCTACGTCAGCCTGCAGCTCTAGGTCAGCTCTACGTCAGTCTGCAGCTCTAGGTCAGCTCTACGTCAGTCTGCAGCTCTAGGTCAGCCTGCAGCTCTACGTCAGCCTGCAGCTCTACGTCAGCCTGCAGCTCTACATCAGCCTGCAGCTCTAGGTCAGCTCTACGTCAGTCTGCAGCTCTACGTCAGCCTGCAGCTCTAGGTCAGCTCTACGTCAGTCTGCAGCTCTAGGTCAGCCTGCAGCTCTAGGTCAGCTCTACGTCAGTCTGCAGCTCTAGGTCAGCCTGCAGCTCTAGGTCAGCCTGCAGCTCTACGTCAGCCTGCAGCTCTAGGTCAGCTCTACGTCAGTCTGCAGCTCTACGTCAGCCTGCAGCTCTAGGTCAGCTCTACGTCAGTCTGCAGCTCTAGGTCAGCCTGCAGCTCTAGGTCAGCTCTACGTCAGCCTGCAGCTCTAGGTCAGCTCTACGTCAGTCTGCAGCTCTAGGTCAGCCTGCAGCTCTACGTCAGCCTGCAGCTCTCTCACCAGTCGTCCAGCTCCACCACGTCTCCGTTGGAGCTGATCTTCTTGCAGGCGAACAGCAGCAGCTGCAGAGGACTGACCAGAGTCATCCCTTTAGCCGAGATCGCCCGGGTTCGAATCTGAGACACAGAAACACACTCGGTTAGATAAACACAGCGCGATGTCCTTTCACAGAACGATTGCTAGAACATACGATGATCGTCTGCTGAAGATATGTGACGGATCTAAGTCATGATTGCTCTCTGGATCTGGAATGAATCTGAATATGAATGTAAACAAACACTTGTTTCAGCCTCCAGAGCTCCAGAGCAGCTCTTCATCTACATCTGATGAAGAACAACAGCATAGCTTCTCTTCACCTTCTCGCTGAAGACGAAGAACGGAGACGGGTAGCTCATGTCGTGGCTGCTGAAGGGACAGTTGACGGAGGACTTGTGGATGAGGGCGTTGCGCCCCTCGGTGGTCAGGATCTTCCTCTTCTCTTTGTGGAAGCACACGTTGGGGTACGAGCCGAAGGTCAGCAGAGACACCACCACGTCCAGGTTGTTGTCGGGTCCCACCGTGTTGAACATCTGGGTCATGAGACACTCTGACGGGGGACAGAAAGAGGGACGGGAGGTCAGATGATGAGGACCAGGACCAGGACCAGGCAGGAGGCTCCTTCTTCCTGGAGGTGCGTTCGGGTACCTTCGGGGAATCCAGAGTTGACCAGGATCTCCTTCAGCTGGACTTTGGCCTCCCAGGTCATCCTCAGAGTGGACATGTTGAGACGTTTGTGTTCACAGAAACGGATCTCAGCGTCCTCGCCGTTGATCCTGAGCAGGAAACAACAACAACAACAACAACAACACGGCGTTACTGAAGCGCACCGAGCTGTCCGTCACCTCGTCCTCATGTGGACGCAGAATATCTAAATGATTCCAAGACAACATGTCTCCACATTCATGCTCCCCTGAGGATGAATCCTACCCACTGCTTTTTATTTTTTTTATTTTGTAATCTTCTTCATTGAAAAAAAAACTAAATATATATTTATTTTATAAAACAATAAAACAAATTTTTTTTATTCTTTTGCTGAAAAATAAATAAATAAATATATATACAGCTCTACTCTTCATCACTATGACCCAGCTCTACTCTTCATCACTATGATGCAGCTCTACTCTTCATCACTATGATGCAGCTCTACTCTTCATCACTATGATGCAGCTCTACTCTTCATCACTATGATGCAGCTCTACTCTTCATCACTATGATGCAGCTCTACTCTTCATCACTATGATGCAGCTCTACTCTTCATCACTATGATGCAGCGCTACTCTTCATCACTATGATGCAGCTCTACTCTTCATCACTATGATGCAGCGCTACTCTTCATCACTATGACGCAGCTCTACTCTTCATCACTATGATGCTGCTCTACTCTTCATCACTATGATGCAGCTCTACTCTTCATCACTATGATGCAGCGCTACTCTTCATCACTATGACGCAGCTCTACTCTTCATCACTATGATGCAGCTCTACTCTTCATCACTATGATGCAGCGCTACTCTTCATCACTATGACGCAGCTCTACTCTTCATCACTATGACGCAGCGCTACTCTTCATCACTATGATGCAGCTCTACTCTTCATCACTATGACGCTGCTCTACTCTTCATCACTATGATGCAGCTCTACTCTTCATCACTATGATGCAGCGCTACTCTTCATCACTATGACGCAGCTCTACTCTTCATCACTATGACCCAGCTCTACTCTTCATCACTATGACGCAGCTCTACTCTTCATCACTATGACGCAGCTCTACTCTTCATCACTATGATGCAGCGCTACTCTTCATCACTATGATGCAGCTCTACTCTTCATCACTATGACGCAGCTCTACTCTTCATCACTATGACGCAGCGCTACTCTTCATCACTATGACGCAGCTCTACTCTTCATCACTATGACGCAGCGCTACTCTTCATCACTATGACGCAGCGCTACTCTTCATCACTATGACGCAGCGCTACTCTTCATCACTATGACGCAGCTCTACTCTTCATCACTATGATGCAGCTCTACTCTTCATCACTATGACGCAGCTCTACTCTTCATCACTATGACGCAGCTCTACTCTTCATCACTATGACGCAGCGCTACTCTTCATCACTATGACGCTGCTCTACTCTTCATCACTATGATGCAGCTCTACTCTTCATCACTATGATGCAGCTCTACTCTTCATCACTATGACGCAGCGCTACTCTTCATCACTATGACGCAGCTCTACTCTTCATCACTATGACGCAGCTCTACTCTTCATCACTATGACGCAGCTCTACTCTTCATCACTATGATGCAGCGCTACTCTTCATCACTATGATGCTGCTCTACTCTTCATCACTATGACGCAGCGCTACTCTTCATCACTATGACGCAGCTCTACTCTTCATCACTATGATGCAGCTCTACTCTTCATCACTATGATGCAGCTCTACTCTTCATCACTATGATGCAGCGCTACTCTTCATCACTATGACGCAGCGCTACTCTTCATCACTATGATGCAGCTCTACTCTTCATCACTATGACGCAGCTCTACTCTTCATCACTATGACGCAGCGCTACTCTTCATCACTATGATGCAGCTCTACTCTTCATCACTATGACGCAGCGCTACTCTTCATCACTATGACGCAGCTCTACTCTTCATCACTATGACGCAGCTCTACTCTTCATCACTATGATGCAGCGCTACTCTTCATCACTATGATGCAGCTCTACTCTTCATCACTATGACGCAGCTCTACTCTTCATCACTATGATGCAGCTCTACTCTTCATCACTATGATGCAGCTCTACTCTTCATCACTATGATGCAGCTCTACTCTTCATCACTATGATGCAGCTCTACTCTTCATCACTATGATGCAGCTCTACTCTTCATCACTATGACGCAGCGCTACTCTTCATCACTATGACGCAGCTCTACTCTTCATCACTATGACGCAGCTCTACTCTTCATCACTATGATGCAGCGCTACTCTTCATCACTATGATGCAGCTCTACTCTTCATCACTATGATGCAGCTCTACTCTTCATCACTATGATGCAGCGCTACTCTTCATCACTATGACGCAGCTCTACTCTTCATCACTATGATGCAGCTCTACTCTTCATCACTATGACGCAGCTCTACTCTTCATCACTATGATGCTGCTCTACTCTTCATCACTATGACGCAGCGCTACTCTTCATCACTATGATGCAGCTCTACTCTTCATCACTATGATGCTAGCTCTACTCTTCATCACTATGACGCAGCTCTACTCTTCATCACTATGATGCTGCTCTACTCTTCATCACTATGACGCAGCGCTACTCTTCATCACTATGACGCAGCGCTACTCTTCATCACTATGATGCAGCGCTACTCTTCATCACTATGATGCAGCTCTACTCTTCATCACTATGACGCAGCTCTACTCTTCATCACTATGATGCAGCGCTACTCTTCATCACTATGATGCAGCTCTACTCTTCATCACTATGACGCAGCTCTACTCTTCATCACTATGATGCAGCTCTACTCTTCATCACTATGATGCAGCTCTACTCTTCATCACTATGATGCAGCTCTACTCTTCATCACTATGACGCAGCGCTACTCTTCATCACTATGATGCTGCTCTACTCTTCATCACTATGATGCAGCTCTACTCTTCATCACTATGATGCAGCTCTACTCTTCATCACTATGATGCAGCTCTACTCTTCATCACTATGATGCAGCGCTACTCTTCATCACTATGACGCAGCTCTACTCTTCATCACTATGATGCAGCTCTACTCTTCATCACTATGACGCAGCTCTACTCTTCATCACTATGATGCTGCTCTACTCTTCATCACTATGACGCAGCGCTACTCTTCATCACTATGATGCAGCTCTACTCTTCATCACTATGATGCTGCTCTACTCTTCATCACCATGATGCTGCTCTACTCTTCATCACTATGATGCAGCTCTACTCTTCATCACTATGACGCAGCGCTACTCTTCATCACTATGACGCAGCGCTACTCTTCATCACTATGATGCAGCTCTACTCTTCATCACTATGACGCTGCTCTACTCTTCATCACTATGATGCTGCTCTACTCTTCATCACTATGATGCTGTAACTCAGAGGTGATGAAGGTCACCCAGCTCTACTCTTCATCACTATGACGCAGCTCTACTCTTCATCACTATGACGCTGCTCTACTCTTCATCACTATGATGCTGCTCTACTCTTCATCACTATGACGCAGCTCTACTCTTCATCACTATGACGCTGCTCTACTCTTCATCACTATGACGCTGCTCTACTCTTCATCACTATGACGCTGCTCTACTCTTCATCACTATGACGCTGCTCTACTCTTCATCACTATGACGCTGCTCTACTCTTCATCACTATGACGCTGCTCTACTCTTCATCACTATGATGCAGCTCTACTCTTCATCACTATGACGCTGCTCTACTCTTCATCACTATGATGCTGCTCTACTCTTCATCACTATGATGCTGTAACTCAGAGGTGATGAAGGTCACCCAGCTCTACTCTTCATCACTATGACGCAGCTCTACTCTTCATCACTATGACGCTGCTCTACTCTTCATCACTATGATGCTGCTCTACTCTTCATCACTATGACGCAGCTCTACTCTTCATCACTATGACGCTGCTCTACTCTTCATCACTATGACGCTGCTCTACTCTTCATCACTATGACGCTGCTCTACTCTTCATCACTATGATGCTGCTCTACTCTTCATCACTATGACGCTGCTCTACTCTTCATCACTATGACGCTGCTCTACTCTTCATCACTATGAGTGCAGCTCTACTCTTCATCACTATGATGCTGTAACTCAGAGGTGATGAAGGTGACCCAGCTCTACTCTTCATCACTATGATGCTGTAACTCAGAGGTGATGAAGGTGACCCAGCTCTACTCTTCATCACTATGATGCTGTAACTCAGAGGTGATGAAGGTGACCCAGTGATGTCCAGTAGTCTCCAGTGAGAGCAGCAGCTGCTGCTCGTTGTAACGCGTGGCTTTAGTCGTCCTCTCCTTTAACACAACTCGTGTGTTCTTCTGCTGACGGTGCGTCTTGAGGCTCATACGTGACGTCATTCGTTGAGATCCTAAAGCTGCGTTCACACCAAACGAGACGTGAACGTTCCTCAGACCGACATCTCCCACAACACTCACCTGCAGTTTATCTCCACTTCTCTGTAGCATCTGTTAGCTTGTGTTGCTTTAGTTTATCTCCACTTCTCTGCAGCATCTGTTAGCTTGTGTTGCTTTAGTTTCTCTCCACTTCTCTGTAGCATCTGTTAGCTTGTGTTGCTTTAGTTTATCTCCACTTCTCTGTAGCATCTGTTAGCTTGTGTTGCTTTAGTTTATCTCCACTTCTCTGTAGCATCTGTTAGCTTGTGTTGCTTTAGTTTCTCTCTACTTCTCTGTAGCATCTGTTAGCTTGTGTTGCTTTAGTTTCTCTCTACTTCTCTGTAGCATCTGTTAGCTTGTGTTGCTTTAGTTTATCTCCACTTCTCTGCAGCATCTGTTAGCTTGTGTTGCTTTAGTTTCTCTCTACTTCTCTGTAGCATCTGTTAGCTTGTGTTGCTTTAGTTTCTCTCTACTTCTCTGTAGCATCTGTTAGCTTGTGTTGCTTTAGTTTATCTCCACTTCTCTGTAGCATCTGTTAGCTTGTGTTGCTTTAGTTTGTCTCTACTTCTCTGTAGCATCTGTTAGCTTGTGTTGCTTTAGTTTCTCTCTACTTCTCTGTAGCATCTGTTAGCTTGTGTTGCTTTAGTTTATCTCTACTTCTCTGTAGCATCTGTTAGCTTGTGTTGCTTTAGTTTGTCTCTACTTCTCTGTAGCATCTGTTAGCTTGTGTTGCTTTAGTTTGTCTCTACTTCTCTGTAGCATCTGTTAGCTTGTGTTGCTTTAGTTTATCTAAACTCCTCCCACACGCTGCACCAACGCAGTCTCAAGACTTCCTCCTCCGCTTGTTTGGGTGATTTGCTGCATCAACGGTGTTTATTGCGTTAAACTGCGTTAATGTGCGATAAAATAATTGTCGACGTTAATTAATGAATGCGTTAACGCGATAATAACGCGTTAAGTTGCCCAGCACTAATATATACAAATATAATTTGTTTTGATGAAAAACAAACAAAACTAAATATTTTTTACTATTTCTTTAGATTAAAAAAATATTTTATTTTATTCCCTTTTTTTTAAAACAGTGTTTTACAAACTTCTTTGAAAAGAAAAACATCTCGACCTCGTTCACCACAGACTTCATCTATGAACACATGAATCAAGAGAAGAGTCGTTTCTACGTCTCCTCGTTCTATAGGTTTAATAAATCACAGCGTGGCGTCTGTCCTTCATATTAGATTCTGTTCTACAGACTGAACAGCACTCTGGCGCCCTCGTGTGGCTCAGAGGTGAACTGCAGATAGAAAAACGTGAAATTAAAAGACGATGGTAGAAGTTCTATGATTTATTAGGAGACACTAATTAAAGCTCCGATACGTCTACATGACGATACGTTGAGTGTCGATGCAGCGGCTACAATGTTAGCTTAGCATAGCACTGATCAAGTTCATTGTGATGAAAGTAAGTGTTCATAGAGCGGTAATAAAGCAGCTGACGTGTGACTCACTAGACAGAGAACACTCCTCTGGATGATTCTCCTCTGGAAGATTTTAGAACTTCTTGTGTTGCTGCTTAAGAAATATTATCTGTTTACAGACAAGAATAATGAAGAAACTCTGAGAGAAGAGCCGAGAAGAGCCCTAGTACCGTTAGTCTATTGACAAAGGACCTTTCTTTTGATGTGGAGCTGATTATTTGTTTAAAACTATAACCCCACAGACCTGACGTCGTCCCACGCCTGGAAGACGGAAAGCAGGGCCACGTGGTCAGAGAACCGGCTGCCGGAGAAGTTTCTGTGAACGAAGCCGAGACGTTTCCCCTCACTGACGAAGGGCTCCGGGAAACAAGAGGCGGCAGAGATGGTGCACATGGCGTCTCCAACACTAGAGGGAGACATTGGGTTAATACAAGAAGAAGACGAAGACGAAGACGAAGACGAAGACGAAGACGAAGACCTTACTGGAAGATACAGCCCATGATCATCATCTTCCCCAGACGAGGCTCGATGGGGAGTCGAGCCAGAATCCGTCCCAGAGGAGTGAGTTCATCGTTGGTGTCCAGAGCGTCCAGCTCTAAAGGAACAGTTACACTTATTAGTTCTGTTCAGGGGTTACATCATAACGCGGTACGTTTGAGTTCTGTTCCTCTCAGAGTGTGTTCAGGGGTTACATCATAACGCGGTACGTTTGAGTTCTGTTCCTCTCAGAGTGTGTTCAGGGGTTACATCATAACGCGGTACGTTTGAGTTCTGTACCTCTCAGAGTGTGTTCAGGGGTTACATCATAACGCGGTACGTTTGCGTTCTGTACCTCTCAGAGTGTGTTCAGGGGTTACATCATAACGCAGTACGTTTGAGTTCTGTACCTCTCAGAGTGTGTTCAGGGGTTACATCATAACGCAGTACGTTTGAGTTCTGTACCTCTCAGAGTGTGTTCAGGGGTTACATCATAACGCGGTACGTTTGAGTTCTGTTCCTCTCAGAGTGTGTTCAGGGGTTACATCATAACGCAGTACGTTTGAGTTCTGTTCCTCTCAGAGTGTGTTCAGGGGTTACATCATAACGCGGTACGTTTGAGTTCTGTTCCTCTCAGAGTGTGTTCAGGGGTTACATCATAACGCGGTACGTTTGAGTTCTGTTCCTCTCAGAGTGTGTTCAGGGGTTACATCATAACGCGGTACGTTTGAGTTCTGTACCTCTCAGAGTGTGTTCAGGGGTTACATCATAACGCGGTACGTTTGAGTTCTGTACCTCTCAGAGTGTGTTCAGGGGTTACATCATAACGCGGTACGTTTGAGTTCTGTACCTCTCAGAGTGTGTTCAGGGGTTACATCATAACGCGGTACGTTTGAGTTCTGTTCCTCTCAGAGTGTGTTCAGGGGTTACATCATAACGCGGTACGTTTGAGTTCTGTACCTCTCAGAGTGTGTTCAGGGGTTACATCATAACGCGGTACGTTTGAGTTCTGTTCCTCTCAGAGTGTGTTCAGGGGTTACATCATAACGCGGTACGTTTGAGTTCTGTACCTCTCAGAGTGTGTTCAGGGGTTACATCATAACGCGGTACGTTTGAGTTCTGTTCCTCTCAGAGTGTGTTCAGGGGTTACATCATAACGCAGTACGTTTGAGTTCTGTTCCTCTCAGAGTGTGTTCAGGGGTTACATCATAACGCGGTACGTTTGAGTTCTGTTCCTCTCAGAGTGTGTTCAGGGGTTACATCATAACGCGGTACGTTTGAGTTCTGTTCCTCTCAGAGTGTGTTCAGGGGTTACATCATAACGCGGTACGTTTGAGTTCTGTACCTCTCAGAGTGTGTTCAGGGGTTACATCATAACGCGGTACGTTTGAGTTCTGTACCTCTCAGAGTGTGTTCAGGGGTTACATCATAACGCGGTACGTTTGAGTTCTGTACCTCTCAGAGTGTGTTCAGGGGTTACATCATAACGCGGTACGTTTGAGTTCTGTTCCTCTCAGAGTGTGTTCAGGGGTTACATCATAACGCGGTACGTTTGAGTTCTGTACCTCTCAGAGTGTGTTCAGGGGTTACATCATAACGCGGTACGTTTGAGTTCTGTACCTCTCAGAGTGTGTTCAGGGGTTACATCATAACGCGGTACGTTTGAGTTCTGTTCCTCTCAGAGTGTGTTCAGGGGTTACATCATAACGCGGTACGTTTGAGTTCTGTACCTCTCAGAGTGTGTTCAGGGGTTACATCATAACGCGGTACGTTTGAGTTCTGTTCCTCTCAGAGTGTGTTCAGGGGTTACATCATAACGCGGTACGTTTGAGTTCTGTACCTCTCAGAGTGTGCTCGGCCTCGATCACGGCGTCCAGCGGCGGAGGTTCGATGGCTTTAGACAGGAAGTGACCGATGGCTCCGAGTCTCAGCAGCTTGATGCTCAGAGAGACTTCATGTAGAGGAGTCCTGAAGATCTCTGGAGTCATGTGGGTCTCCAGCCTGGAGAGAGAGGAGGTGGTAAGAAGAGTGAGGAAGTGTGAGGAGGTGAGAGGTGTGCGAAGGAGGTGTGAGGAGGTCTGGGGGGTACATAAGGAGGTCTTACTTCTCGAATCGAGCTCTGCTGCAGAGGTGGAAACAGAACCCGGCTCTGACTCTTCCAGCTCGACCTTTTCTCTGCTCCAGGTTGGTCTTTGAGGCCCAGACGGTGGCGTAGTTAGTCATGTTGTTGTGGGACGTGAAGAGCTTCACCTTCTGTCTGAGGGGACAAACAAGGAGGACAGGGTCCTCTTTAGACCGGGACATGTGGTCTACACAGGACACAAACAAGGAGGACATGGTCCTCTTTAGACCGGGTCCTGTGGTCTACATCAGGACACAAACAAGGAGGACATGGTCCTCTTTAGACCGGGACATGTGGTCTACACAGGACACAAACAAGGAGGACAGGGTCCTCTTTAGACCGGGTCCTGTGGTCTACATCAGGACACAAACAAGGAGGACATGGTCCTCTTTAGACCGGGACATGTGGTCTACACAGGACACAAACAAGGAGGACATGGTCCTCTTTAGACCGGGTCCTGTGGTCTACATCAGGACACAAACAAGGAGGACATGGTCCTCTTTAGACCGGGTCCTGTGGTCTACATCAGGACACAAACAAGGAGGACATGGTCCTCTTTAGACCGGGTCCTGTGGTCTACATCAGGACACAAACAAGGAGGACATGGTCCTCTTTAGACCGGGACATGTGGTCTACACAGGACACAAACAAGGAGGACATGGTCCTCTTTAGACCGGGACATGTGGTCTACACAGGACACAAACAAGGAGGACATGGTCCTCTTTAGACCGGGTCCTGTGGTCTACATCAGGACACAAACAAGGAGGACATGGTCCTCTTTAGACCGGGACATGTGGTCTACACAGGACACAAACAAGGAGGACATGGTCCTCTTTAGACCGGGACATGTGGTCTACACAGGACACAAACAAGGAGGACAGGGTCCTCTTTAGACCGGGACATGTGGTCTACATCAGGACACAAACAAGGAGGACATGGTCCTCTTTAGACCGGGACATGTGGTCTACCTCAGGACACAAACAAGGAGGACATGGTCCTCTTTAGACTGGGACATGTAGTCTACCTCAGGACACAAACAAGGAGGACATGGTCCTCTTTAGACCGGGACATGTAGTCTACCTCAGGACACAAACAAGGAGGACATGGTCCTCTTTAGACTGGGACATGTAGTCTACCTCAGGACACAAACAAGGAGGACATGGTCCTCTTTAGACTGGGACATGTAGTCTACCTCAGGACACAAACAAGGACGACATGGTCCTCTTTAGACCGGGACATGTAGTCTACCTCAGGACACAAACAAGGACGACATGGTCCTCTTTAGACCGGGACATGTGGTCTACATCAGGACACAAACGAGGAGGACATGGTCCTCTTTAGACCGGGACATGTGGTCTACCTCAGGACACAAACAAGGAGGACATGGTCCTCTTTAGACCGGGACATGTGGTCTACATCAGGACACAAACGAGGACATGGTCCTCTTTAGACCGGGACATGTGGTCTACATCAGGACACAAACGAGGAGGACATGGTCCTCTTTAGACCGGGACATGTGGTCTACCTCAGGACACAAACAAGGAGGACATGGTCCTCTTTAGACCGGGACATGTGGTCTACATCAGGACACAAACGAGGACATGGTCCTCTTTAGACCGGGACATGTGGTCTACATCAGGACACAAACGAGGACATGGTCCTCTTTAGACTGGGACATGTGGTCCACCTCAGGACCCTTACTTGCAGGAGTCGATGACGTAGACCACGTCGTTGATGGTGATGCTGGTCTCTGCGATGTTGGTCGATAGAATCACCTGCAGATTAAACATTGAAAACAGAAGAAGTAAACTGTGATGTAAATAAAAACAGGTTGTTGGTTTGAATCCCACTTAACCAGTTGAAACAGGTTCCAGGTTCTAGTCTCTGACCTTCCTGATGTTGTCTGGAACCGGTTCAAACACCCTCCTCTGCTCCTCTCTGGGGATCTGAGAGTGGAGCGGCATGATCCGGTACCGGCTACTTCCTGGAAACAAATACAGGACATATTAACTCTCAGAGGTACACGTTGTACTCGCTACTGTACTACACCTCAGAGGTAGACGTTGTACTTCTACTTATACTTCAGTTTTGAATGTGGGACGTTTACTTCCACAGTGTGGTATTAGTACTTCCACAGTGTGGTATTAGTACTTCCACAGTGTGGCATTAGTACTTCCACAGTGTGGTATTAGTACTTCCACAGTGTGGCATTAGTACTTCCACAGTGTGGCATTAGTACTTCCACAGTGTGGCATTAGTACTTCCACAGTGTGGTATTAGTACTTCCACAGTGTGGCATTAGTACTTCCACAGTGTGGTATTAGTACTTCCACAGTGTGGTATTAGTACTTCCACAGTGTGGCATTAGTACTTCCACAGTGTGGCATTAGTACTTCCACAGTGTGGTATTAGTACTTCCACAGTGTGGCATTAGTACTTCCACAGTGTGGCATTAGTACTTTCACAGTGTGGCATTAGTACTTCCACAGTGTGGTATTAGTACTTCCACAGTGTGGCATTAGTACTTTCACAGTGTGGCATTAGTACTTCCACAGTGTGGCATTAGTACTTCCACAGTGTGGTATTAGTACTTCCACAGTGTGGTATTAGTACTTCCACAGTGTGGCATTAGTACTTCCACAGTGTGGTATTAGTACTTCCACAGTGTGGCATTAGTACTTCCACAGTGTGGCATTAGTACTTTCACAGTGTGGTATTAGTACTTCCACAGTGTGGCATTAGTACTTCCACAGTGTGGTATTAGTACTTCCACAGTGTGGCATTAGTACTTCCACAGTGTGGCATTAGTACTTCCACAGTGTGGTATTAGTACTTCCACAGTGTGGCATTAGTACTTCCACAGTGTGGCATTAGTACTTCCACAGTGTGGCATTAGTACTTCCACAGTGTGGCATTAGTACTTTCACAGTGTGGCATTAGTACTTCCACAGTGTGGTATTAGTACTTCCACAGTGTGGCATTAGTACTTCCACAGTGTGGCATTAGTACTTCCACAGTGTGGCATTAGTACTTTTTCTGCAGTACAGGATGTTAACCCCTGCCTCTGGTTTCAGCACGTCTGTATTAATACTACGAGTACTTGTATCCAGTGCAGTCCAGAGGTGTACTCGGCTCTGCTGAGGCTCCTGTGACGTACCAAAGTGCGGGTTGGTCTCCAGGTGTCTCTGCATGGAGAAGATGAGGTTCCAGCCGGGCAGGAAGACGAGCACGGCTCCGGCCACCTGCAGCGTCTCCACGTACCTCAGCAGAGCCTCCACCAGCTCGAAGGACGTCTCCTTCTCGTTGATCTGGGCCATGGAGCGCTTGGTCTCCGCCGTGTACTCCGGCCCACACGTCACGTTACAGTTGGTCTGAAACAGAGAACAACACGGTCCGTCTGTCTGTTGGTGTTCTGGGCTCACTGAGCTGCTCAGAGGTTCCTTACGTCCTCCTCTCCTCCCTCCTCATCTTTGTCCTTCTTCTTGCGGTCCATTGGTGGAGGGACGAAGTTGGTCATCTGGATGCAATCCTCCAGGAAATACTCTGGAACACAAAGTTAGTTGTTATTGTTGTCGTGGTCTCAAGGTTTTGTTTATTTGGAGACTTAATCGTGATTAAACATCTAAACACGACGTCTGACAATCCTCATTAATATGTCGTTTATCTTTAGAACAGAAGTTCTCTGGATCGTCCTCAACCCTTACAAGTACACACATCGGCCATCATGATCCAGAATCTGGAGGTGAAGGAGGCGAGGAGGTGAGAGGGTGAGGGGGTGAGAGGGTGAGGAGGTGAGAGGGTGAGGGTGAGGAGGTGAGAGGGCGAGAGGGTGAGGAGGTGAGAGGGTGAGGAGGTGAGAGGGTGAGAGGGTGAGGGGGTGAGGAGGTGAGAGGGTGAGGGTGAGGAGGTGAGAGGGCGAGAGGGTGAGGAGGTGAGGGGGCGAGAGGGTGAGGAGGTGAGAGGGTGAGGGGGCGAGAGGGTGAGGAGGTGAGAGGGTGAGAAGGTGAGGAGGTGAGAGGGTGAGGGTGAGGAGGTGAGAGGGTGAGGTGAGAGGGTGAGGAGGTGAGAGGGTGAGGGTGAGAGGGTGAGGGTGAGGAGGTGAGAGGGTGAGGAGGTGAGAGGGTGAGGGTGAGGAGGTGAGAGGGTGAGAGGGTGAGGGTGAGGAGGTGAGAGGGTGAGGGGGCGAGAGGGTGAGGGGGTGAGAGGGTGAGGAGGTGAGAGGGTGAGGGTGAGGAGGTGAGAGGGTGAGGGGGCGAGAGGGTGAGGAGGTGAGAGGGTGAGGGGGCGAGAGGGTGAGGAGGTGAGAGGGTGAGGGGGCGAGAGGGTGAGGAGGTGAGAGGGTGAGGAGGTGAGAGGGTGAGGAGGTGAGAGGGTGAGAGGGGCGAGAGGGTGAGGAGGTGAGAGGGTGAGGAGGTGAGAGGGTGAGGGTGAGAGGGTGAGGGTGAGAGGGTGAGCCGGTACCTTGAACAGTGAAGGTGCGTCCGAACACCTCGATGACGGGCGAGTTGAAGAAGTACTCTCTGAACATGGTGGTGTCGATGGTGGCCGACATGAGGATGATGCGGACCTGCGGATAGGCCTGGACCACGTCCCTGAGGACCACCATCAGGAAGTCCGTCTGCAGAGACACACACACACAAAGGGTCAGACCAGGTCCAGGTCCAGACCGGACCCACATGAACCCTCTACACACTACACATGAACTCACGTTGATGTCCCTCTCGTGGATCTCATCAACGATCACGTGACTGATTCCTCGGATTCCCGCTTCGAGCTTCCGCAACAAAACACCTGAAACAGCGAAACAGCCACCTGTCAACACGTCCGCAGGTGAATGAGCTAACGTTAGCCTAGCGCTGCGTACCCACGGTGCAGAAGAGGACGCTGGCGTGCGGTCGAGGGAGGACGGACTCGAAGCGGACGCTGTAGCCGCAGCTCTTCCCGACGTCCTCTCCTCTCTCGTAGGCGACCCGCTCGGCCACCGACACGGCGCTGATCCGTCTGGGCTGCAGGGACCAGAGTTCATGTGTTCATTGAGCTCACTGTGCGGACCTGAACAGGGTTCACCCGCACCTCCTGAGGCCTCAGAGGCTCAACAGGACTGTGAGTGGAGTCTGGGAGGAGGTGAGGAGGTGAGGAGGTGAGGAGGAGAGGAGAGGAGGTGAGGAAGGTGAGGAGGTGTGGAGAGGAGGATAGGAGGTGAGGAGGTGTGGAGAGGAGGATAGGAGAGGAGGTGAGGAGGATAGGAGGTGAGGGAGGACATGGAGGAGAGGAGGTGAGGGAGGTGAGGAGGTGAGGAGGTGAGGGAGGTGAGGGAGGTGAAGGAGGTGAGGAGGTGAGGGAGGACATGGAGGTGAGGGAGATGAAGGAGGTGAGGGAGGACATGGAGGTGAGGGAGGTGAAGGAGGTGAAGGCGGTGAGGAGGTGAGGGAGGTGAGGGAGGTGAGGAGGTGAGGGAGGACATGGAGGTGAGGGAGGTGAAGGAGGTGAAGGCGGTGAGGAGGTGAGGGAGGTGAAGGAGGTGAGGAGGTGAGGGAGGACATGGAGGTGAGGGAGGTGAAGGAGGTGAAGGCGGTGAGGAGGTGAGGGAGGTGAGGGAGGTGAAGGAGGTGAGGAGGTGAGGGAGGACATGGAGGTGAGGGAGGTGAAGGAGGTGAAGGCGGTGAGGAGGTGAGGGAGGTGAAGGAGGTGAGGAGGTGAGGGAGGACATGGAGGTGAGGGAGGTGAAGGAGGTGAAGGCGGTGAGGAGGTGAGGGAGGTGAGGGAGGTGAAGGAGGTGAGGAGGTGAGGGAGGACATGGAGGAGAGGAGGTGAGGGAGGTGAAGGAGGTGAGGGCGGTGAGGAGGTGAGGGAGGTGAGGAGGTGAGGGAGGACATGGAGGTGAGGGAGGTGAAGGAGGTGAAGGCGGTGAGGAGGTGAGGGAGGTGAAGGAGGTGAGGAGGTGAGGGAGGACATGGAGGTGAGGGAGGTGAAGGAGGTGAAGGCGGTGAGGAGGTGAGGGAGGTGAAGGAGGTGAGGAGGTGAGGGAGGACATGGAGGTGAGGGAGGTGAAGGAGGTGAAGGCGGTGAGGAGGTGAGGGAGGTGAGGGAGGTGAAGGAGGTGAGGAGGTGAGGGAGGACATGGAGGAGAGGAGGTGAGGGAGGTGAAGGAGGTGAGGGCGGTGAGGAGGTGAGGGAGGTGAGGAGGTGAGGGAGGACATGGAGGTGAGGGAGGTGAAGGAGGTGAAGGCGGTGAGGAGGTGAGGGAGGTGAAGGAGGTGAGGAGGTGAGGGAGGACATGGAGGTGAGGGAGGTGAAGGAGGTGAAGGCGGTGAGGAGGTGAGGGAGGTGAGGGAGGTGAAGGAGGTGAGGAGGTGAGGGAGGACATGGAGGTGAGGGAGGTGAAGGAGGTGAGGGCGGTGAGGGAGGTGAAGGAGGTGAGGAGGTGAGGGAGGACATGGAGGAGAGGAGGTGAGGGAGGTGAAGGAGGTGAGGGCGGTGAGGAGGTGAGGGAGGTGAGGAGGTGAGGGAGGACATGGAGGAGAGGAGGTGAGGGAGGTGAAGGAGGTGAGGGCGGTGAGGAGGTGAGGGAGGTGAGGGAGGTGAAGGAGGTGAGGAGGTGAGGGAGGACATGGAGGTGAGGGAGGTGAAGGAGGTGAGGAGGTGAAGGAGGTGAGGAGGTGAGGGAGGTGAAGGAGGTGAAGGCGGTGAGGAGGTGAGGAGGTGAGGGAGGACATGGAGGTGAGGGAGGTGAAGGAGGTGAAGGCGGTGAGGAGGTGAGGGAGGTGAGGGAGGTGAGGAGGTGAGGGAGGACATGGAGGTGAGGGAGGTGAAGGAGGTGAGGAGGTGAAGGAGGTGAGGAGGTGAGGGAGGTGAGGGAGGTGAAGAGGTGAGGGAGGACATGGAGGTGAGGGAGGTGAAGGAGGTGAGGAGGTGAAGGAGGTGAGGAGGTGAGGGAGGTGAAGGAGGTGAAGGCGGTGAGGAGGTGAGGGAGGTGAGGGAGGTGAGGAGGTGAGGGAGGACATGGAGGTGAGGGAGGTGAAGGAGGTGAGGAGGTGAAGGAGGTGAGGAGGTGAGGGAGGTGAGGGAGGTGAAGAGGTGAGGGAGGACATGGAGGTGAGGGAGGTGAAGGAGGTGAGGAGGTGAAGGAGGTGAGGAGGTGAGGAGGTGAAGGAGGTGAGGAGGTGAGGGAGGTGAGGAGGTGAAGGCGGTGAGGAGGTGAGGGAGGTGAGGGAGGTGAAGAGGTGAGGGAGGACATGGAGGTGAGGGAGGTGAAGGAGGTGAGGAGGTGAAGGAGGTGAGGAGGTGAGGGAGGTGAAGGAGGTGAAGGCGGTGAGGAGGTGAGGGAGGTCAAGGAGGTGAGGGAGGACATGGAGGTGAAGGAGGTGAGGAGGTGAAGGAGGTTTGGGAGGTGAAGGAGGTGAGGAGGTGAGGGAGGTGAAGGAGGTGAGGAGGTGAAGGAGGTGAAGGAGGTGAGGAGGACATGGAGGTGAAGGAGGTGAGGAGGTGAAGGAGGTTTGGGAGGTGAAGGAGGTGAGGAGGTGAGGGAGGTGAAGGAGGTGAGGAGGTGAAGGAGGTGAAGGAGGTGAAGGAGGTGAGGAGGTGAAGGAGGTGAAGGAGGTGAGGAGGTGAGGGAGGACATGGAGGTGAGGGAGGTGAAGGAGGTGAAGGCGGTGAGGAGGTGAGGGAGGTGAGGGAGGTGAGGAGGTGAGGGAGGACATGGAGGTGAGGGAGGTGAAGGAGGTGAGGAGGTGAAGGAGGTGAGGAGGTGAGGGAGGTGAAGGAGGTGAAGGCGGTGAGGAGATGAGGGAGGTGAGGGAGGTGAAGGAGGTGAGGAGGTGAGGGAGGACATGGAGGTGAGGGAGGTGAAGGAGGTGAAGGAGGTGAAGGAGGTGAGGGAGGTGAGGGAGGTGAAGGAGGTGAAGGAGGTGAGGGAGGTGAGGGAGGTGAAGGAGGTGAGGGAGGACATGGAGGTGAAGGAGGTGAGGAGGTGAAGGAGGTTTGGGAGGTGAAGGAGGTGAGGAGGTGAGGGAGGTGAAGGAGGTGAGGAGGTGAAGGAGGTGAAGGAGGTGAGGAGGACATGGAGGTGAAGGAGGTGAGGAGGTGAAGGAGGTTTGGGAGGTGAAGGAGGTGAGGAGGTGAGGGAGGTGAAGGAGGTGAGGAGGTGAAGGAGGTGAAGGAGGTGAAGGAGGTGAGGAGGACATGGAGGTGAGGAGGACATGGAGGTGAAGGAGGTGAGGAGGTGAAGGAGGTTTGGGAGGTGAAGGAGGTGAGGAGGTGAGGGAGGTGAAGGAGGTGAAGGAGGTGAGGAGGTGAGGGAGGTGAAGGAGGTGAAGGAGGTGAAGGAGGTGAGGAGGACATGGAGGTGAAGGAGGTGAGGAGGTGAAGGAGGTTTGGGAGGTGAAGGAGGTGAGGAGGTGAGGGAGGTGAAGGAGGTGAAGGAGGTGAGGAGGTGAAGGGAGGTGAAGGAGGTGAGGAGGACATGGAGGTGAAGGAGGTGAGGAGGTGAAGGAGGTTTGGGAGGTGAAGGAGGTGAGGAGGTGAGGGAGGTGAAGGAGGTGAAGGAGGTGAGGAGGTGAGGAGGTGAAGGAGGTGAGGAGGTGAAGGAGGTTTGGGAGGTGAAGGAGGTGAGGAGGTGAGGGAGGTGAAGGAGGTGAGGAGGTGTAGGAGGTTTGGGAGGTGAAGGAGGTGAGGAGGTGAAGGAGGTGAGGAGGTGAGGGAGGTGAGGAGGTGAGGGAGGTGAGGAGGTGAAGGAGGTTTGGGAGGTGAAGGAGGTGAGGAGGTGAGGGAGGTGAAGGAGGTGAGGAGGTGAAGGAGGTGAAGGAGGTGAAGGAGGTGAGGAGGTGAGGGAGGTTTGGGAGGTGAAGGAGGTGAGGAGGTGAAGGAGGTTTGGGAGGTGAAGGAGGTGAGGAGGTGAAGGAGGTTTGGGAGGTGAAGGAGGTGAGGAGGTGAAGGAGGTGAGGAGGTGAGGGAGGTTGAGGAGGTGAAGGAGGTGAGGAGGTGAAGGAGGTTTGGGAGGTGAAGGAGGTGAGGAGGTGAGGGAGGTGAAGGAGGTGAAGGAGGTGAGGAGGTGAAGGAGGTTTGGGAGGTGAAGGAGGTGAAGGAGGTTTGGGAGGTTTGGGAGGTGAAGGAGGTTTGGGAGGTGAAGGAGGTGAGGAGGTGAAGGAGGTTTGGGAGGTGAGGGAGGTGAGGAGGTGAAGGAGGTGAGGAGGTGAAGGAGGTTTGGGAGGTGAAGGAGGTGAGGAGGTGAGGGAGGTGAAGGAGGTGAGGAGGTGAAGGAGGTGAGGAGGTGAGGGAGGTGAAGGAGGTTAGGGAGGTGAGGGAGGACATGGAGGTGAGGGAGATGAAGGAGGTTTGGGAGATGAAGGAGGTGAGGGAGGACATGGAGGTTCGGGAGGTGAAGGAGGTGAGGAGGTGAAGGAGGTGAGGAGGTGAAGGAGGTGAAGGCGAGGGAGGCGAGGGAGGTGAGGAGGTGAAGGAGGTTTGGGAGATGAAGGAGGTGAGGAGGTGAGGGAGGACATGGAGGTTCGGGAGGTGAAGGAGGTGAGGAGGTGAAGGAGGTGAGGAGGTGAAGGAGGTGAAGGAGGTGAGGAGGTGAAGGAGGTGAAGGAGGACATGGAGGTGAAGGAGGTGAAGGCGAGGGAGGTGAGGGAGGTGAGGAGGTGAAGGAGGTTTGGGAGATGAAGGAGGTGAGGAGGTGAGGGAGGACATGGAGGTTCGGGAGGTGAAGGAGGTGAGGAGGTGAAGGAGGTGAGGAGGTGAAGGAGGTGAAGGAGGTGAGGAGGTGAAGGAGGTGAAGGAGGACATGGAGGTGAAGGAGGTGAAGGCGAGGGAGGTGAGGGAGGTGAGGAGGTGAGGAGGTGAGGGAGGACATGGAGGTGAGGGAGGTGAAGGCGGTTAGGGAGGTGAAGGAGGACATGGAGGTTCGGGAGGTGAAGGAGGTGAGGAGGTGAAGGAGGTGAAGGAGGACATGGAGGTGAAGGAGGTGAAGGCGAGGGAGGTGAGGGAGGTGAGGAGGTGAGGAGGTGAGGGAGGACATGGAGGTGAGGGAGGTGAAGGCGGTTAGGGAGGTGAAGGCGGTTAGGGAGGTGAAGGCGGTTAGGGAGGTGAAGGCGGTTAGGGAGATGAAGGAGGTTCGGGAGATGAAGGAGGTGAGGAGGTGAAGGAGGACATGGAGGTGAAGGAGGTGAAGGCGAGGGAGGTGAGGAGGTGAGGAGGTGAGGGAGGACATGGAGGTGAGGGAGGTGAAGGCGGTTAGGGAGGTGAAGGCGGTTAGGGAGGTGAAGGCGGTTAGGGAGGTGAAGGCGGTTAGGGAGATGAAGGAGGTTCGGGAGGTGAAGGAGGTGAGGAGGTGAAGGAGGACATGGAGGTGAAGGAGGTGAAGGCGAGGGAGGCGAGGGAGGTGAGGAGGTGAAGGAGGTTTGGGAGATGAAGGAGGTGAGGAGGTGAGGGAGGTGAAGGAGGACATGGAGGTGAAGGAGGTGAAGGCGAGGGAGGTGAGGGAGGTGAGGAGGTGAGGAGGTGAGGGAGGACATGGAGGTGAGGGAGGTGAAGGCGGTTAGGGAGGTGAAGGAGGACATGGAGGTTCGGGAGGTGAAGGAGGTGAGGAGGTGAAGGAGGTGAAGGAGGACATGGAGGTGAAGGAGGTGAAGGCGAGGGAGGTGAGGGAGGTGAGGAGGTGAGGAGGTGAGGGAGGACATGGAGGTGAGGGAGGTGAAGGCGGTTAGGGAGGTGAAGGCGGTTAGGGAGGTGTCATGATTTGAGCTCCTGCAGGTGTCCCTGAACGGGGCTCTGTGATTGGACGAGGAGTGTTACCTGCGTGACCACGATGTTGCAGTGGGAGGCTCTCCCGGTCTTGATGAAGCGGTCCAGGATGTACTGAGGAACCTGAGTGGTTTTACCGCAGCCCGTCGCTCCTCTGATGATCACCACCGCGTTGTCCTCCAGCGTGGACAGGATGTCCTCCTCAAAACGCTTCACCGGCAGCTGCTCGCGTTCTGACAGGACCTGAACCACAGGAGGAGGAACATAGCTCTGCTGAGTATAACATGTAGAAGAAGAGGAGGAGGAGGAGGAGGAGGAGGAGGAGGAGGAGGAGGAGAAAGAGAGAAGAAGAAGAGAAGAAGAAGAAGAAACCAGGCTGACCTTCCTCAGGTTCTCGTCATGTTCCAGTTGGTACATCAGCTCGTCCTGCAGGTCGCTGCTGATCTGCTCCGGAGTGCACTGAGTACAGAACATGGTGACATCACCACAGAGCAGCCAATAGCAGCCAGAGGAACAACTACCGGGATCCTATTGACCCAGAGCAGCGTCTGACAGGCAGAGGAACAACTACCGGGATCCTATTGACCCAGAGCAGCGTCTGACAGCCAGAGGAACAACTACCGGGATCCTATTGACCCAGAGCAGCGTCTGACAGGCAGAGGAACAACTACCGGGATCCTATTGACCCAGAGCAGCGTCTGACAGCCAGAGGAACAACTACCGGGATCCTATTGCCCCGATCATTGTCTGACCCAAATCCCCACTACATAGCGATACTCCTGTCACAGTTCAACATTAAACATCAACACATGAAGTGCTTTAAGGTCCTCCTGAAGCACCTGCTGGTCTGTAAACCACCTGTAGTGATTCATTAGTGAACTGAATATCTGGCCATACATATCAATGGTACCAATCCAAATATAAAAGCCTCTCCAGTGCTTTAAGTGAAAGGACAAAGACTCACGTAGGCCAGCGGCCCCTCGTCGATGTTGCTGCTGGTCCAGGGGTTCCAGTTGACCTGCGGAGGCGACCAGGGGACGACCCCGGCTCCGCTCTGACGCTGCGACGGCTCAAACGTCGCCAACTTCCCCTGAATCAGAGACACCGAGTCGGAGGGGTCTGCGGGCTGGACGGGACCACAAGAACCCGGTTAGAACCGCCACATTATATTTGCCCCTTAAGACGGATCCAACGCACCGATCGGGGCTCAGCTCTGGAGACTCACAGGAGGAGGGAATGTGGACTCCGAGCTGCTGGACGACGTTGGCGAGCTGCTGCTGGAGGTCTGGAGACACGGTGACCTCGAACACCTCCAGCTGGACAGTAAACACATGACATCACACAGTGAAAACATGGAGTCGCTGAGCAGGAAAGCTGTTGGCGGTTTGAAGCGATGCAGCCGGCTTACGAGTTCTCCCTCCTTCTTCTTGGTGAGTCCGGAGAACGCCTCCAGGACCCCGAGGTGGAACAGCTGCCGCACCAGAGACAGAGCGCACGACTGAGCCGCCAGCTTCTTGTTGGAGCCGTGCTCTCGAGCTGTGATCCCTGTACAGAGTACAACAAGTACCTCTGAGACGTAGTACAGTACAGAGTACAACAGGTACCTCTGAGATGTAGAACTTTAGTGAATGTAAATGGGTGCTTGTGTTTACAGAATATCATATACAGCTATATAGCTATATATATATATATATATATATATATATATATATATATATATATATATATATATATATATATATATATATATATATATATATACACTATACATACACACACACACACACACACACACACACACACACACACACACACACACACACACACACACACACACACACAGTGTATACATGTCTTACTTCTGCCGAGCTGCCTCACAAACAGCGTCATCTCTGCGATGAAGCTCCTGCAGACACAAACACAAACATCACACAGCTTCACTTCCTGTTCGCCCTTTGTTTCTTTTCAGAATAAAAGCTCAGAGACGGTGGACTCACCTGTCGTGCTCTCAGGAGGACACCTGTATGTTTTTCTGCCTGGACTTTGGGGCCCTGCGGTGACACAGCGAGACACCAGAAATCACAACCAGACTCCTCCACTGAGCCGCTCCATGGGACGGCTTTAGTGTACCTAAAGGCTGACCCATGTCTTTGTCTTCAGGGTGGTTCTGATCTCTGGTGTCTCCTCTGTGTCCTCTAGGAGGCAGGAGACTCCTCTGTCTCCTAGATATTCAACCTGTGTCCTCTTCACCAGCTAAGAGCTTTACACTGAGTCATGTCCTACGACCACGTGTGACAACACACCAACATTCTGACATGTGTGAACACAGTGACTAAAGGTTTGAACGCAGGTTAAATATTAATATCATTTCATCATGATTCAACTACGTCGTTCTGAAGAAGAAAGAAGAGGAAGAGACAGAGGCAGAAGAACAAGAAGAGACAAAAGAAGAAGAGAGAAGAAGAAGAGGGAAAGAAAAAGGTGAATAATAATGAAGATATTTGGGTATAAAATGTGCAAACCAAGTCTACCTGCGGGTATAAATAAAAGTAACCTGAACTTCAAACACATCTATGTGATCAGATAGGTTTGGTCTTAACAGCTGAACTAGATTCCTTTAACATGGCTTTATGATTCAGCTGCTCTGGTTCCCTGGTTCCCTGGTTCTCTGGTTCCCTGGTTCCCTGGTTCTCTGGTTCTCTGGTTATCTGGTTCCCTGGTTCCCTGGTTCTCTGGTTCCCTGGTTCCCTGGTTCTCTGGTTCCCTGGTTCCCTGGTTCTCTGGTTCTCTGGTTATCTGGTTCCCTGGTTCCCTGGTTCTCTGGTTCCCTGGTTCTCTGGTTCCCTGGTTCTCTGGTTCCCTGGTTCCCTGGTTCCCTGGTTCTCTGGTTCCCTGGTTCTCTGGTTCCCTGGTTCCCTGGTTCTCTGGTTATCTGGTTCCCTGGTTCTCTGGTTCTCTGGTTCCCTGGTTCTCTGGTTCTCTGGTTCCCTGGTTCTCTGGTTCTCTGCTTCCCTGGTTCCCTGGTTCTCTGGTTCTCTGGTTCCCTGGTTCCCTGGTTCCCTGGTTTCCTGGTTCCATGGTTCTCTGGTTCCATGGTTCCATGGTTCTCTGGTTCCCTGGTTCTCTGGTTCCCTGGTTCCCTGGTTCTCTGGTTATCTGGTTCTCTGGTTCTCTGGTTCTCTGGTTCTCTGGTTCCCTGGTTCCCTGGTTCCCTGGTTCCCTGGTTCTCTGGTTCCCTGGTTCTCTGGTTCTCTGGTTCTCTGGTTCCCTGGTTCCCTGGTTCTCTGGTTCCCTGGTTCTCTGGTTCTCTGGTTCTCTGGTTCTCTGGTTCCCTGGTTCCCTGGTTCCCTGGTTCCCTGGTTCTCTGGTTCTCTGGTTCTCTGGTTCCCTGGTTCCCTGGTTCCCTGGTTCCCTGGTTCCCTGGTTCTCTGGTTCTCTGGTTCTCTGGTTGGTTACATGTGGAACAATCAGACAGTGAGATCTCTCTGGTGTAGCCGACACACTCCGGAGGTCTCTGGGTTTACAGCAGTCCAGCAGAAAAACATACAGGAACATCCTGACCCACATCTAAAGCACCACGGGATTTCAACTAGCAACCCACTCGCTTCACAGAGCACCACATCAGCTGATCTGAGGAGGGAAACTTATAAAGAACCAGGCAGAGGAAGCAGCAGACGAGGAGGCGGCAGAATAAAGGAAGAACAAAGAGAAGAGGCAGAGGCAGCAGAAGAAGAAGAAGAAGAAGAGAGAGAAGAGGCAGAGGCAGCAGAAGAAGAAGAAGAAGAAGAGACAGAAGAGAAGACAGAAGAGACAGAAGAGGCAGCAGAAGAAGAAGACAGAAGAGACAGAAGAGAAGACAGAAGAGACAGAAGAGAAGACAGAAGAGACAGAAGAGGCAGCAGAAGAAGAAGACAAGAGGCAGCAGAAGAAGAAGAAGAGACAAGAGGCAGCAGAAGAAGAAGAAGAGACAGAAGAAGAAGAAGAGACAGAAGAAGAAGAAGAAGA
Source organism: Ophthalmolycus amberensis (assembly GCA_024529925.1). NCBI lineage: Eukaryota > Metazoa > Chordata > Actinopteri > Perciformes > Zoarcidae > Ophthalmolycus > Ophthalmolycus amberensis. The sequence goes on along the minus strand of JAFEUB010000205.1, from coordinate 286,545 downwards.
AGAAGAAGAGACAGAAGAAGAAGAAGAAGAAGAGACAGAAGAAGAAGAAGAAGAAGAGACAGAAGAAGAAGAAGAAGAAGAGACAGAAGAAGAAGAAGAAGAAGAGACAGAAGAAGAAGAAGAAGAAGAAGAAGAGACAGAAGAAGAAGAAGAAGAAGAAGAAGAGACAGAAGAAGAAGAAGAAGAGACAGAAGAAGAAGAAGAAGAAGAGACAGAAGAAGAAGAAGAAGAAGAGACAGAAGAAGAAGAGACAAGAGGCAGCAGAAGAAGAAGAGACAGAAGAGACAGAAGAAGAAGAAGAAGAAGAAGAGACAGCAGCAGAAGAAGAAGAGAAACTCATAAACGTGAGATAAACGGTGTTGTCCTGATTAAACGGTGCTCCTCTCAGCTTCATAGCGGTTCTCTGTAGAACCTCACAGAACCGGTGATACTAAATAATCACCGTCGGATGCTTCTTAAATGTGACTTTAGATTCTGGGAATGTTTTGGTGTTTCATAGAATAGTTTCATCTCATCTGAAGAGGAATAGATAATGATAATACTGTGTATGAATGTCATCACGTGTGTGCTTCCTGGTTTCTGGTCCAGACCTGTTGTGGTCCGGTCCCACTTGGCTGTATTTATACTCAGCGCTGCTTTTCTCCTTCTGGAAGAACTGGTTCAGACGAGCCTTGGCGTTCTCCAGCGTCCAGTTACCGTGAAGACTAGCATTCAGGTCCACCTCCTCCGACTCCAGAGTCTGGAGATACAAGACGGAGGAGAAGAATATTCTAAATATCTTATGAGATTCACTCTCAGCCGGGATGAAAGAACCAGACCTATCGTACCGCCTGTGCTTCCTGTTCGTCTCTCTTGGCATAGTACTCCTTCAGGTTGGCTCCTCGGTCCCACTGAGCCCCTCCTCCTCCTCCTGCTCCTCCTCCTGCTCCTCCCCAACCAGAGTTTCCTCCTCCCGAGTAGCCGAGTCCAGTCACTCCTGGTACCGGCCTGCTGCAGCCGCCCTCTTCTTCTAACAACAACACAATATTGTAGACGTTCTTCATGTCTCCTGACCAACCAGTGAACAGGAAGTGACCATATCTGGACTGAGGAGTGACGTAGAGACACCGTATACGTCTCTGGTAGAGACCTGTCAATCAGCGTGTAGCCCCGCCCTAAAGCATCCCCTGCTTTATGGTCTGTTAGAGACCTGTCAATCAGCGTGTAGCCCCGCCCTAAAGCATCCCCTGCTTTATGGTCTGTGTGACTCTAAATGGACCATAATGTACTAAATGAACATCATGCTGGATTGAAGAAGACTTGAAACTAGAGATTGAGACATAAACTCATGTTTACAATGTTTACTGAGGTAATAAATCAAGAGAGAAGTAGAGTCATTTTCTCATAGACTTCTATACAACCAGAGGAGTCGCCCCCTGATGGACACTAGAGAGAATGCAGCTTTAACACGTGAAGCTTTGAAGAACTTTAAAGAACCTTTTAAAGTTACATGATGATGCCTTCAGGCTCTGCTCAGTGAACATGAGTACTGGCTGAAGGTTCATTATAATGTTATCATGATGTGTTCATGTCATCTGTAAAATGTAGTTTTGGTGATAAACTAGAATAAATCCAGTAGTTTGAAGGAGATGTTTATGAATATAAAATAGATATTAGAGATGATTTATGAGAGAGATGCTCGAACCTTTTTCAGTTTTCAATACGAGGTGAGGAGGCAGAGGACCGCTGGAGGGGAGGCTTCCAAAGCCCGCGTCGTCGTCTCCTCCTCCTCCTCCTCCTCCTCCTCCTCCTCCTCCTCCTCCTCCTCCTCCATCATCAGGTTGGTCTCCACCTGGAGCGCTCACCTGTTGAAACAAGACTTCATCCGTTTACACTCACAGCCTCTGAATGCAGCATGAAGACTCAGATGTCTGACACTAAACCCTTAAAACTCAGACGTCTAACAATATAAAAAGCATGAAGTCAGATCTCATGCCGTGTGTTCTGACCCCCATAGCCGGGACCTCCGCCGCGCTCATTTCCCCGAGTCGGACCAGGTAGTTGACGAAGTCTCTGGCGGCGTTGGTCTGAGCGTCCTTCTTGTTGGTGGAGTTCCCCATCCCGATGTAGTTGTAGCTGTCGACACGGACCTGAGGAGAGGTCGGAGGTTACAAACGAACCCGGAGGTAGAAGAAGTTACAAGTGTTTCAGAAACTCACCTCACACAAGAACTTCTGCCTGTTCTTGTTCCCTGCAGCTCGGATGTCGTAGCCAGGAGTCAGCTTCTTCTTCCCACACCACGCATACAGGAAGTTCTTGATGTCGGCCATGTTGGCCTGAGGGGGGGGGGGGGGGGGGGGGGGGAGGATGTGTTGGACCTGCTGACAAACTATTTTAAAGAAAAGTGAAGCTGGTTAATTATAAACGTGACCAGTGATACAAACATAAACATCACCTGGTTCGACTTTATGTTTATGAGACGGGAGTCTTGAAAGACCTCATAAACCGGTTCATTCTAAACCGGTTCATCCTCAACCGGTTCATTCTAAACCAGTTCAAACCAGGGCAGGAAAGATCACTGCAGACCCCTCACACCCTGGACACAAGCTGTTCACCTCCTCCCCTCTGGAGGGCGCTACAGGGCTCTGTACGCCAAGACCACCAGACACAGGAACAGCTTCTCTCCACTGGCCGTCACGCTCATGAACAATAAATAGGTCACACTGCACCACCTCTGTTTGATATATATATATACATACACACTTCTGTGTGGGATATATTTATACTTATATTGTATATAGCTGTTAAATGTCCTTGTTTTTCTTATATTTCTCTTTATTGTATATATTTCATGTGTGTATGTACGATGAGAGTAATGTGTAACCGCAGTCAAATTCCATGTATGCGCACACATACATGGCCAATAAAGCTGATTCTGATTCATCTCGCACATTTACTGCCACCGACATGAATGTCATAACCAGACTCCTCCTATAAATCAGTATATTATACGTTTAACTAACTAGTAAACACACCAGTCTTTAATGTCGTGACTTAATATGTTTGTATGATTAAATAAACGTTCCTATCGGATTCGGGATACAAACAAAGACCGACCGAGGTTTATTTCAGCATTAATGTTAAGATGCTAACTGTTGACTCGGGTTTAAACAGCGTTTCTTACAGCTAGCTTAAGCTAGTGTTAGCATACACATTGATGTAGATTTAATAACATTAACAAGCTAACTGTTAGCGTTATGCTAGCTAGCGCTAAATTATTATTTCTCCCGCCAATTTATTACGATGCATGCTAAAGACGTCATAGGATTGTTTAAACACGTTAACGTACTATAAGTCGCTTTATTACTTACAATCAGCGGAGTTAAGCTAACAGTTTCCTCCAAACACCGGACGTCGTTCTCTCTGTTGTTGAACGCTGGTCGAGCTGGTTCCCTGAGCAGCGCCCCCTCTGGTCTGGAGGTGGACTGCTATTAAACGTGTTGTTGCTCAATGAGTTTGATTTATGATATATTTTAATAACTTACTCCTCATGTAGATCCGTGTTTATTTAAAACACAGTTCATTTTATCGTATTGTCATATACGCACAACAATTACAGAGTGGGCTATAAATTAAAAACACAATTAAAATATATAAATAATATAAGACATAAACAGTGCATCAGCAAACATATAGGGATGAAATATAACATGCGTAAAATATTATAAAATAATATTTATGTTGTTGGTAGACAGTATACCAGGAAAAAGTAAAAGTATATGTGTAATAAGAAGTAATAAATGTATGTCGATGTAGACAGTACAACAGTACATCAAGTACTGTACCAAAGTAAGAATTAGAGGTACTTGTACTCTACTTGAGTATTTATTGTTTTGCTACTTTCTACTTCTGCTCGACTGCATTATTGACGTTCCAGATTCAGATTATTAATCAGCTAATAAATGATGATGTATTATTACAGATTAAATACCAGCAGTAAAGTATTTAAAATGAGCTGCACCTTTACAGTGAAGTACTTTAAGTGTACTTTAAGTATATTTTGACGCTAATACTTTTGTTTGTATGTTGAGTCAGCTTTTTAAATGCAGGACTTAACAGAGTATTTATAAACTGTGGTGTTATGAAGTACTTTGACTCCAGATCCAAGTACACTGAAAAAAAATGACTTTTTGGCCCTGTAATTATTACCTCGATTATATTTGTAAATTTTACAAGAAATTATCATTTCAGTGCTTTTACTTTAAAATATCACCTTTTATTTAATGTGTTACTTGGTGTTTGTTTGTAATTTTGTATCCTTGTATCCTACCTGACACAACAAAGTAAATTGTACTTGGGTAACACAAGTGAAACCTGGCAACACATAGCGCGTACTCAGGGAGTGACGTCAGAGGAGAGTTAGCGCTTTTTTCTTCAGCGAAACAACGGAACAGCAGAAACAAGGACGGCAGCGTTTCACCGGAGGAGAGGAACTTCATGGCACGGGAGCCATTGGGGTAGGTTATATGTTTAATTAATACTCTACGTTGCTGTTGAGCCTTCGGTCAAGTCGGTGTTTGAGTTGTGAACACTGAAGACGAGCGAACTGGTCAGTTTAGCGTGCTAGCTAGTTAGGCTATCATGCTAGCTAACGTGGGACAGCATTCCAGACATGGCTCACGGCGCTACATATTCGTGGACATGTTTTTGGTGGTTTTGGTCGCGACTTTACAGGGTTCTCCCTTGAAAAGTTGTTGGCCTGGGGACACGGTGCTCGACCAGCTGCGGTCCGTCGACGAGGGGGAGGGGGAATTACTTCGGTTTTGTGAAGCCCACTTCTGCCACACAGGTGCTTTGCTGAGTCACGCACACAGCGCGCTTTCTCTCGGACATCCTCAAGTCCAGCCGAGGTCGAATGAGGGAAATGTGACAAGACAGGGAGTCATAGCTGAGCAGTAACGAGCTCTGGTCATGTGCTAAAATATATCCCATACGTGGTGGAATTAGTGACTTTAGAGCGAGTCTAATACACTTAACATTATTTTGTCACTATCATATTCTGACACATTTTTACAGTAACTTATATTTCTGTCATCAGTTTTAAACTTGTCTCTTATGTCTCTATCCAATGCGGTGTCCTTGATGATGAAGGCTATGGGCATGAAACAAGGTTCCAGTACTGTGTTGAGTTAGTGCCACATATCAACATGACCAGGCCTGCTGTGTATGTCAGTATTAACGTCATGGTGACTTGTTTATGTGGGGATAAAACATGCTATCGATATGAAGATTTAAGCCAAATTCAGATTTAATGTTGTGTGTTCATGTTTTAACATAATTTCTCTATATATTTCACAGAATATTAAAGGACGTTCACTCTCAGCAAGTTGACATCAACAGTTGACGCAAGGTAAAATCAACTAAGTTAGTACTGTTATAGTTTAACTTGACATATACATTTGAAGTCGTAGTTTGTGTTGCTGCTCAATAGTACATTATACTGGCAGGACTACTGCATTAATTGTTTTAGCAAGGTACCTCATCTTGATCATGTTTTTTATTGTCTTTTGTTTCAGATCAATGAGGAGTTCAGAAGAATAACCACAGTTCATCTGGAGTGAACCTTTTTGTTGAAATTGGACAATTGCACAACCAACTTTCTGGAGATACTTGGGACAAAGGGCGGAGTTGCAGGAAACAAAGACCCATGCTGGATTCACCCGGCCTGGTAAAGTTTAGATATCATATATTCATATTATATAAAATTATGTTGGGCTCATATACACTGAGAATAGATACATGATGACGCATTTGAACACATTCAATATTTTTGTTAGTTTCCCCCACTATTGTCCTTTTTTAAGAACGCATCAGACTCGAAGACATAAAAATGAACATTCGTAAATTTGAACTTCAAAGATGTCATTGAAGAGGACGATGCTCAACATGTCATGAAGATCCTTGTCATCCATGGAACTGCAACACAGAAAGGCTTCACTCCTGACAATGTGTTCGTCGTCATCGAGGGAAAAGAGGTTCTTGATGACTGTCAAAGTGTGGCAAAGGCTTGCCTTCTGCTCATGGGCTTCATCTGTGTATCTAAGTGTTGTCAAGCAATACCCATCGTTTCTAATTAAAAGTGTTTGTTAAATGACTCAGCGTTTGTGTCCTTACATTTGTTATTGGCAGCACTGATTTAGAAATGTTTTGTCTGGCAATGCCAACCAGATTATATATGTTGGTATTGGTGTGTGTCGGTCAGCAGTGACCTCTTTCACAGTTCACAAGTAAAGCTGCTGCAGTTTAAAAGAAGATGTTTCATGTTTTGTAGAAGCCTTATGTTAAGACAATTTTATTAAATAACAGTAGCCCAGTTTAGAAAATGCAACAGCCATATTTGAATAGTTGTGTAGAGAAGTAGTAGATAAAAGATATATTGTGTAAATATTACTTTAATATTTCTCAACAGACAAAGTAAAGAAAAGCTATTTAAATATACATGAAACACCTAATTGATTTCTACTGGGGTTTGTAATTAGATCCAAAGGTAGCCTGAGTAAAGATTACTATGAAAGGCTAAGTACATTTTATGTCTCAGGGAGACATTTGCAAGTAAAAGTTACTTGCATATTTTGGATAAAAACCAATTCTTACTAGTAAGTAAACTTAACTTGAGAATATCTGAGTAAAAATTACTCACAATTTCTGTGTGCAAATTGTTACCGAGCTTTTTTCAAGTAAATGTTACTTTTTTTTTTTTTCAGTGTACTTCTTCCACCACGATCAGAGAGATGAAGTCTCGTGTTAGAGTAAGAAAGTACAACAGATGTAGTACTAGTACTCGGTTGCGACAGCTAGAGGAGCTGAACAGTGAAGTCAGAGCTGAGAAATGCAGCCGTGTGTGTTCAGGGTGTGGTGTTGACACGGCAACAGGAGCGCGTGTGTGTGTGTGTGTGTGTGTGTGTGTGTGTGTGTGTGTGTGTGAGAGAGATTAGGCCTGCGGTGAGGAAAGTGTGTGTAACCAGGTACTAACAGGGTGTGTGTGATGGATCATAATGAGAGTGTGTGTGTGTGTGTTCAGGGTGTGTCTGGCTCACCTGGAGCCTCAGGACACATTTACAGATGGAAACAATCTTCAGTGATGAAATGTTGAAACAGCGACGACACAAACTCAGTCAGAGAACATGAACAGCTGACCGTCTACGTTCACGTTCACATTTATTTAGATGGATTTTGTAAGAAATTTGAACATTGAATTAGTGTATTTAGTAGATATAATAAAAGTGTTTAATAATTCATAATTAAGAATTCATAATTAGTCATAATCATAAGTGTTTTGGGAATGCATAATTAAGATAAACATAAAGTGTTGTAGGATTAAAAGCTAAAAGACAGTAAGCTACTGCCAAGTTGCAGAAGTTTAACTTTTATACTGAAGGAGTATCATAGAAGGGATTGAACAATAACTGTCAGTCATTGAATGTGTTAGTAAACGCAGGGACAGAAAGCCAGACAGACAGAATACACAGACAGAATACACTCCTGACCGTTAGCCAATAGGAATTGGGACAGAAGGAAGGGGGGGAGTTGCGAACGGATATGTGGGCGGGAGATAGAAAGACTTTTTCCCTCTTGTTACGTTACGTTCCCGGGGGACGGTGGTCTTGCCCTGAGGAGCGAGAGAGGTTTTTGCACCGGGGTGGGGTAAGGTTGAAATATTGTAATATGTCATAGGAGTAATGTACTCCATTGTATAACTGTAATCGTACTTACATCAGTGGGATTAAATCCTTTTAACTGTAAACCAGTTTTGGTAGAGTTATTATTGCAGCGTGTCAACTGTAACAAACAGCTGGACGCACGTGAGATCCGGCCTCCTCCTGTTGGGGTGAAACTCATCCTCAACAATTTCCTCATTTTATGAATTTATTTTTGCATTTATTTCATAAGTCACTACTTTTATATTGTTGTTTTATGAAAAACTTAACTTAATAATAATAACTTTGTTTATGTAGAACCTTTAAAAACAGAGTTTACAAAGTGTAACAAAGTCTATAAAACAACAGAAACTAAAGTAAGAGGAGAGGAGAGAGGAGAGAGGAGAGGAGAGGAGGGGAGAGAGGAGAGAGAGAGAGAGGAGAGGAGAGGAGGAGAGAGGAGGGGAGAGAGGAGAGAGGAGAGAGAGAGAGGAGAGAGAGAGAGGAGAGGAGGGAGAGAGGAGAGAGAGAGAGGAGAGAGAGAGAGGAGAGGAGGAGAGAGAGGTTTTTGGTTTTTAAAAGTCCCTTTATTTCACTGTTACAGTGAAACCAGAAACACTCTAAAACATCACTTAATAATCAGAAAAACAATTAAATAAAAAACAAATAACCAAAAATAAAGCACCAAAGAACAAATAAACCATCAATTACAACAATCAATACGTTCAGAAGTTCACCACCAGCTCTCCACCAGCACCCACTGAGCATAAAATGCTCCCAGTAGTCCATCTGTCCCTGAAAGCCTGTAAATCGTCCACTGTCTGATAGTAGGTGTGTTCCACCCTGAGTCGGGCTTTCAACAGTCCCTCCAGAACCTTCACCGGATCCTCACTACCGGCACCCCGCGCCCGATTCTTACGCGTCAGCCAGATGGCCAACTTGGCAGAACCAGATAAAAAATTCACCATTGTGTGGACAGCCTTCTGTTTTGAGCAGTATTTTGGACCGAAGATGAACAACATGAAAGAAAACACCTGTCCAAGACCCTGAAACCATCTTTTTAACCGCTCAAAGAGCCCTGAGAGCCGCGGACACTGAACAAACAAATGTTCCAGGGTCTCAGACTGACCGCAAAAACAACACTCCTCCCCAATTTGTGGATCCAGGTGTGCCCGGTATCTGTTGGTGGCTATAGCTCCATGTACAACCCTCCACTGGAGGTCTGCTGTCCGTTTTTCAACGGGCAGCTTGTACATGCACCTCCAGCTGCCTCTCGGGGAAGAACCTGGGCCAAAGAACTCGGTCCACCTCGACTCTGCCAACCCTGCCAGAGAGCGGAGGTTCACAACCTTTACACAGATTTCATAGATAGCTTTTTTCTCTGCTGCCTGAAACTTGTCCAGGTGCGGGGTTGTGAACGTCAGCAGCTTGTTTCCTCCCCCCTGCCAGTCCCCCACCGCTGGGGCAATGAGCAGAGTGGGGGGGGGTGTACTCACTCTCTTCATCCCATTGGTCAGACAGAGTACGGTTTCCTGCAACCGCTCTCAGGCGTTGTGGCAGGGCGGCACAGACCTCCTCCACGATCCTGCTGGTCAACCTGACAGACGTGATGTTAGTGTTCTGCCTGAAGGTGACCATGGATGCTGCGGTTGATGACATCTTCACCAAATGTCCCAGTTTAGTGCAGCCGGCTTCTCTCAGACGCGTTCTCAGGCTGGCAGACTGCAGCGTTTGGGTTCTGATGAAGCTGTTAAAGAACAGAGGTTCCTCCAGCAGCCACACGCCCGGAGTCTCATCCGCTTTACGTGAAATGTTAAAAATCTGCCACGCCTGCAGAACAGAGCTGTAGAACGGCGTCAGCCCGGCCAAGTCCACTTCCTCAGGTTGTAGGAGAAAGAGCTGCTTGTCATAACCCAACCGCCCAGCTCTCCTCAGCAGCAGTCGAGCCGTGTCCATCCAGCTGGGGCCACAGCCATAGAGCAGCCTCCGTGCAGTCCGGAGTCTGAACGAGGCGATCCTGGACTGGATGTCGATGAGACCCTGCCCCCCCTCTGCCACAGGCAGATAGAGAGCTGCTGCACGAACCCAGTGCCGGCCGGACCAGAAGAAGTCCACGACAGACCTCTGTATCTCTACTATGAGGCCTCCAGGTGGCGTCAGAGCGATGAGTCTGTGCCACAGAGTCGAGGCAACCAAGTTATTAGCAACCAGAACTCTTCCCCTATATGACAACTGGGGTAGTAACCATCTCCACCTAGAGAACCGAGCACACACCTTCTCCTTAACCCCGTCCCAGTTCTTTTTCTCAAAATCCTCAGAGCCCAAAAACACACCCAGCACCTTTAGACCTTCTTTTCCCCACTGAAGACCTCCAGGCAGATGAGGCACTGTCTGATGTCTCCACTGTCCCACCAATAAGGCTTCAGACTTTTCCCAGTTCACCCGTGCAGATGAAGCCCTCTCATAAAGAGACAAAGCATCCTGTAGACAACGAACATCTCCCTGGTCCCTGATGAAGATATTTACATCATCAGCATACGCAGACACAGTGAGGGGACTACAAAGACTAGAGGACCCCGGCAGTGACAGCCCACTGAGCCGACTTCTCAGCCTGCACAACAGAGGCTCAAAAGCGAGGCTGTATAGTTGCCCTGAGATAGGACAACCCTGCCTTATCCCTCGCCGTACAGGGATCGGTCGACTCAGGCCAGCTCCCATTTTGACCATGCATTCAGCACCACTGTACAGCAAACCCACCCAAGCCAAAAACCCATCACCAAGCCCGAAAGCCCTGAGTGCAGAAAACAGATATGCGTGACCCACCCTGTCAAAAGCCTTCTCCTGGTCTAGTGAGACAATACCTACATCTACATCGTGACATTTACACACATCAAGCACATCACGGATGAGAAAGATATTGTCCATAACTGTCCTGTCTGGGATACAGTACGTTTGGTCGCTATTTACAACCACTTCCAGGTAGTCTCTTAGTCTGTTGGACAAGGCTCTGGAAAGCACCTTATAGTCTGTGCAAAGCAGGGCCACTGGCCTCCAGTTCTTCAGAAGGGCCAAGTCGCCCTTCTTGGGCAGCAGGGAAAGTACTGCCCGCTGACACGAAACAGGAAGTGTTCCTGCTTTAAAACATTCCATCAAAACAGAGTGTAAGTCAGAACCGATGATGTTCCAGAATGTCTTAAAGAAGTCCGAGGAGAGGCCGTCGATTCCCGGAGTCTTTCCTGAAGCCATCTGGTTCACTGCAGTTGAAAGCTCCTCCAGCGTCAGCTCCCTGTCCAGCGTGGCCCTCTCTGCTGGACTGAGCTGGGGAAGACCCTCCAGGAGCTCCTTACTGCTGTCTATACAGGACGGCTCTTCCCCAAAAAGAGCAGCGTAGAAGCCCACGGCATGGGTCCTCATCTCCCTCTGGTCAGTAGTTATCCTGCCTCCCGGGAGCCTCAGGCAGGTCATCCGCTTCCTCTGCGCCACCGATCTCTCCAGGTTGAAGAAAAACGAACTTGGGGCATCCATGTCCTTCAACTGGAGGAAACGGGACCTGACCAGAGCTCCTTTCACTCTCTCTTGCAGGAATGAGCTCAACTCCAACCTCCTCTCCTTCAGCAGTTGGCCCACACCGGGATCTGGGTCTCTCTGGAAGCCCTCCTCAATGATCTTTATGTTGGCTTCAAGGTCTTTGACAGCAGACTTGATTTTAGCGGTGGCGTTTGAGGTGTACTGCTGGCAGAACACACGGATCTGGGCTTTTCCGACCTCCCACCACTGCTTCAGAGAACTGAAACGAGCTTTTTCAGTTTTCCACTGCTGCCAGAGAACCCCAAAGCTCTGACAAAAAGTGGTGTCCTGTAAAAGTTTATTATTAAAATGCCAGTAGGAGCTAACCCTTTCACCCGGTGAGGTTATCAAGTCTACACTGACGAGGTGGTGATCGCTGAACCCAACTGGACTGATTGTGCTGCTCTTCAGTCTGGAACTGAGACTGCGAGAGATGTAAACTCTGTCCAGCCTGGCTGCACTAATCCTGTCATTGCTGACTCTAATGGGGCGTTCACACCGGTCGCGTTGATTTTTTGACGCGCGTCGAGATTACATACAAAGTCTATGCACAGACGCGATGAGACTGGCGCGCCGCGATTTTGCGATGGCGCGGCGCGTTGGACGCGTTATTGCAGTGCGGTGGACGCGGTGGACGCGTTGGACGCCGCAAAATCGCCAACGCGCAAGTTGAAATTTTTCAACTTCTGCGAAATAATCGCGTGACGCTGTGGCGCGATAGCCTATCAGCGTTGAGTTGCTGCTCCCGTCATCAGTGCCGTAGCTCCTGCCGGTGCTGAATCACAAACAACAATGGAGGACAAATTAATAGTGGCGGTTTGTGGGTTCCCCGAGCTCTACGATACCTCATATCAATAGAGACCGGACCAAACTACGTGTATACATGTGTGTGTGTAAACCATACGGTACAAACAATGAATAGACGCTGCCGTATTTACGTCTACGTGACGTTATTGAGTGCTGGTGGAGCTGCTACGATGTTAGCATAGCCTAGCACCGATCCATCAGAGCTCCATTGAGAAGACAAGTAGCCTACAAATCGGCATCATTATGTAGTTATTTCGGAGTCCCTTTTTGTCGGAGAAGACAAGTACAAATCGGCATCATTATGTAGTTATTTCGAAATCCCTTTTTGTCGGAGAAGACAAGTACAAATCGGCATCATTATGTAGTTATTTCGGAGTCCCTTTTTGTCGGTTTATTTTCCGTTGAATCACAGCCAAATCAGTTTATGTTGTGTTCCTACAGCTGTAAACAGCGACCGGTGGCTTGCTAGACACAGTGAATACAGCTCGATACAATCCACGGAGCTCCTCTGAACAATATTATGAACCAGACATGACTGCGTTTGGCATTCCGACGTTTGAGGGACTTCCACAACACGTACAAAGCAGCAATTGTCCTTATTCCTTTCACGGTTGATAGCGGAAAGTAATGGCGTCCAGGTGAACGGCTTCCAGTCGATAAACCACGCCCCCTCTCCGGCGCTACGAGATTTTGCGGCGTTTGGTCTGAACACGACCGGCGGCGCGTTGGACGCTTTTTTGCAGTGCGTTGGACGCGATTTTGCAGCGTCCACACATAATGCTGCGTTCACACCGGTCGCGTTGATTTTTTGACGCGCTGCAAAATCACGTCCAACGCACTGCAAAAAAGCGTCCAACGCGCCGCCGGTCGTGTTCAGACCAAACGCCGCAAAATCTCGTAGCGCCGGAGAGGGGGCGTGGTTTATCGACTGGAAGCCGTTCACCTGGCCGCCATTACTTTCCGCTATCAACCGTGAAAGGAATAAGGACAATTGCTGCTTTGTACGTGTTGTGGAAGTCCCTCAAACGTCGGAATGCCAAACGCAGTCATGTCTGGTTCATAATATTGTTCAGAGGAGCTCCGTGGATTGTATCGAGCTGTATTCACTGTGTCTAGCAAGCCACCGGTCGCTGTTTACTACAGCTGTAGGAACACAACATAAACTGATTTGGCTGTGATTCAACGGAAAATAAACCGACAAAAAGGGACTCCGAAATAACTACATAATGATGCCGATTTGTACTTGTCTTCTCCGACAAAAAGGGACTCCGAAATAACTACATAATGATGCCGATTTGTACTTGTCTTCTCCGACAAAAAGGGACTCCGAAATAACTACATAATGATGCCGATTTGTAGGCTACTTGTCTTCTCAATGGAGCTCTGATGGATCGGTGCTAGGCTATGCTAACATCGTAGCAGCTCCACCAGCACTCAATAACGTCACGTAGACGTAAATACGGCAGCGTCTATTCATTGTTTGTACCGTATGGTTTACACACACACATGTATACACGTAGTTTGGTCCGGTCTCTATTGATATGAGGTATCGTAGAGCTCGGGGAACCCACAAACCGCCACTATTAATTTGTCCTCCATTGTTGTTTGTGATTCAGCACCGGCAGGAGCTACGGCACTGATGACGGGAGCAGCAACTCAACGCTGATAGGCTATCGCGCCACAGCGTCACGCGATTATTTCGCAGAAGTTGAAAAATTTCAACTTGCGCGTTGGCGATTTTGCGGCGTCCAACGCGTCCACCGCGTCCACCGCACTGCAATAACGCGTCCAACGCGCCGCGCCATCGCAAAATCGCGGCGCGCCAGTCTCATCGCGTCTGTGCATAGACTTTGTATGTAATCTCGACGCGCGTCAAAAAATCAACGCGACCGGTGTGAACGCCCCATAAGAGACAGCGCGTGCTTCAGTTTGGGATCCTTATGGTGCGTTCACACCGGTCGCGTTGATTTTTTGACGCGCTGCAAAATTGCGTCC
>JAFEUB010000205.1:255000-265000 GCA_024529925.1 Ophthalmolycus amberensis | reverse complement strand
CAGTATGGATAAACGATGGATACCGATGAACGATAAATTATATAAATACATTGATAACTAAACAAAGTTAAATTACCTTTACCTCCCTGTCTCCTCCTGCAGCGACAGTGCGTTGCGACTGTAATGGGAGATCTCGGTACTGCCTCCGGGACGCCTGGGGCCTGCACTGCGTCGACTGCCAGGGAAACACTGTGGGCCGCCACTGCGAGCGCTGCATGGACGGCTTCCACCTGGTGGGGTCGGCGCTGAGCTGCTCACCCTGCCGCTGCAACCCCACAGGTGAGAAACCACAACATGTACCTTTTAAATAAATCACTCACCAAATAAACTAATCCCATTTTATTACTGTTTATGTGCCTCCAGGTTCTGTCAGTGCCACATGTGACAGCAGGGGGCGCTGCAGCTGTAAAGAAGGAGTCACAGGAGATAAATGTGACCGCTGCCCAGACGGACCGATCGGACCAAACGGCTGCTTGCAAAGGTGAAGAAACACGTAAAATGATCTCACATTTACATCAGTGTCTCTTTAATTAATGAACTTCAACTAGCAATCCTTCCAACGCTTTAACTTCAACTGACACTTCAACTCCTTTCAGCACTTTAATTTCAACTGACACTTCAACTCCTTTCAGTACTTTAACTTCTTCTGACACTTCAACTCCTTTCAATGCTTTAACTTCAACTGACACTTCAACTCCTTTCAGTACATTAATTTCAACTGACGCTTCAACTCCTTTCAGTACTTTAACTTCTTCTGACACTTCAACTCCTTTCAGTACTTTAACTTCTTCTGACACTTCAACTCCTTTCAATGCTTTAACTTCAACTGACACTTCAACTCCTTTCAGTACATTAATTTCAACTGACGCTTCAACTCCTTTCAGTACTTTAACTTCTTCTGACACTTCAACTCCTTTCAGTACATTCATTTCAACTGAGGCTTCAACTCCTTTCAGTACATTCATTTCAACTGAGGCTTCAACTCCTTTCAGTACTTTAACTTCTTCTGACACTTCAACTCCTTTCAACGCTTTAACTTCTTCTGACACTTCAACTCCTTTCAACGCTTTAACTTCTTCTGACACTTCAACTACTTTCAACGCTTTAACTTCATCTGACACTTCAACTCCTTTCAACGCTTTAACTTCTTCTGACACTTCAACTACTTTCAACGCTTTAACTTCATCTGACACTTCAACTCCTTTCAGCACTTTAATTTCAACTGACACTTCAACTCCTTTCAGTACTTTAACTTCTTCTGACACTTCAACTCCTTTCAGTACTTTAACTTCTTCTGACACTTCAACTCCTTTCAGTACTTTAACTTCAACTGACACTTCAACTCCTTTCAGTACTTTAACTTCTTCTGACACTTCAACTCCTTTCTACACTTTAACTTCAACTGACACTTCAACTCCTTTCAACACTTTAACTTCATCTGACACTTCAACTCCTTTCAGCACTTTAACTTCTTGTGACGCTTCAACTCCTTTCAGTATTTAAATCTATGAGTCCCTTCTGGTCTAACTTCCTGTCGCTTGTTGTGTTTTTTTTAGACGTCAGCCCAGAGAGGATTCTGGGAGTCAGATGTGTTTCTGTTACGGTCACAGCAGCAAATGTTCTGCACAATCCGGTTACTCCGTTCACGACATCACCTCCACCTTTGCCGACGGTAACTTTCACAATAAAAGACCTCCCTGTCAATCTCAGGAGTGGATTCTCGGCAATCCTTTCACAATAAAAGCCTCAGAGAACACCGGTTGTAACAGACTCTCTGTGCCGTGTCTTCAGGTCCGGACGGTTGGAAGGCGGCGACAGCGCAAGGCGTCACCCCCGACAACGTTCACTTCCGCTGGTCACCGAAGCACCACGACCTGGAGGTGATCTCCAAAAACAGCCTGCCCGTTTACCTGTACGCCCCAGGTGAGTACAAGCCCCGCCTCCTTTACGCTCCTTCTGTCATCTGCTTTTCATTTCTTTCATGTATTTTCCCACCGATTTCTGTCTCCTTCTTTCTTGTCCTTGTCTCTTCTCCTTTCTCCTCCGATCACTTCTTTTCATTTCTCCCCTCCTTGCCTCTCCAACTGTATCCTTCTTTCTTTTCCTTTCCTCCTCATCTCCTCCTACTGTGTCTACTTGTCCTTGTTTCCTTTCCTTCTCTCTCCTCCCTTCTCTATCATGTCTCCCTCTTTCATTTCTTCGTCTTCTCTTTTTTTCGATACATCCTCTTCTCCTCCTCTCATGTCCTCTCTTCTCTGCCTTATTTCCGTCCTCCTCATTCTCTCTCCATGTCTCCTTGTCTTTCTTTCCTTTCCTTTACCTCCTCAAATCTCCTTCTTTCCTCACCTTTCCTCCTTCTCATTTCTCCTTCCCATTCTTTCCCTCTCATCCTCCTTCTAACCTTTTCTGTCTTTCCTCGCCTCCTCTCCTCACTTGCCCAGCCCCTACTTTCCTCTCCTCTCCTCTCTGCACACATCCTTTTGTCTTGTCCTCTTTCCTCTCCTCTCATCTCCTCCCTCCTCACCAGGTGTTTCTCTCCCACAGCTCCTTACCTGGGTAATCAGGTGCTGAGTTACGGTCAGAACTTTTCCTTCTCGCTGCGTCTGGACCGCGGCGTCCGTCACCCGTCCACCAACGACGTGGTTCTGGAAGGCGCCGGCCTCCGAGCGGCGGCCTCGCTGGGCGACCTGCGCTCCATCGTCCCCTGCGGACAGAAGATAAACTACACATTCAGGTCAGAACATCGATAAGCCCCGCCCACCTGCTGCTCCAGGCTGCTTAAATCAAACGCCCCTCGTTCTTGTTCCAACTTAAATGTTTTCTTTTGCCCGAGTGTGAACATTCCTGAAGAACGCTGCTGCTTCTAATCAGAGCAAGTAGAAACAAACTGGAGCATGTACTGGAGGATCAGGTTTATATTGGGTTTAGAAGTAAGAATCTAAAATAATCAGAGTCAAAACATTAAAAAATAAAATAAAAAGGAATTTAAATTGTTTAGGGTTAAGGTACTTTTTAGAGTTCTTTTGCCTATTTTTACCCTTTTAAATTGAAGGGTTCTTTTAGGGAATTTAAATGGGTAAAAATAGGCAAAAGAAAAAATAATCATGACCACAGTAAATCATTACGATTCCACAATAGTGAAAATAATATTTCCCTTTTTTCTCATTTACCTTTACAGAGAACAACATAAAAGAGGAGCTTTAATTGTAGTAGATGTGTTCCACATGCTTTTACTGTGAAGGCCCAGTGTTTTAATGTGAAGTTTTTTGTGAACTTTGTGTTTCAACATTCCTCCTGTGTGATGAACAGACTGGACGAGCAGCCCGGCAGCAGGTGGAGGCCTCAACTCTCCTCCTCACAGTTCCAGATGCTCCTCCAGAACCTCACCGCCATCAAGATCCGGGCAACATTCGGAGAAAATGGTGAGCTTCCTTCTTTCCTTCCCTCTCTTTGACTTACTTCCTTTCCTCATCCACTCTGTGCTTCCTTTGGTTTTTGTTTCAGAGAGCAACTCTTTCTCTCAAATTTATATTCCTTCGGCTGGGTCTTCTGTTCACATCATCAAACAAAAGTACACAGTTTTTCAAAATAAAGCAAAACTTTTGCTTTCAGCACTTAAACACAGCTTTTCAAAATAAAGCTAAACTTTCAGCTTTCAGCACTTTCAACACAGTTCCTCCATAAAAAGACATTTTGACTTGTTTTGTTCGAGATATTTGGAGGACGATCTCGATTGAACTTTTGTGTCTTTTCAGGACGCGGGTATCTCGCCAACGTGCGGCTGGTGACGGCGCGGCGTGCCGACGGCGCCCCGGCACGCTGGGTCCAGACATGCAGCTGCCCGCCGGGTTACGAGGGTGACTTCTGCGAGCGGTGCGCCGCCGGCTTCAGACGTGGGACCCCCACAGACGACGCCTTCGGCACCTGTGAGCCCTGCAGCTGCAGAGGAGGCAGCTGCGACCCGCAGACGGGCGACTGTTACTCCGCCGACGAGACGCCCGGAGAGCTCAGCTGCTCCAAGGGCTTCTACCGGGACGCCTGGCAGCCTCGCACCTGTGTGAAGTGTCCCTGTCCGGACGGAGTGTCCTGCTCGCTGCCTGCAGGTTCACTGGCGCCCCGGTGTGACCGCTGTCCAACCGGAACCACAGGTTGGTCTCCAGGACTATTATATCTCATCACAGTACTACCACTATGATGTCACGGGAGATTAGAAATCTGTTTGTCATCGCTTCCCCCGTTTGCGCCTCATGTTGTTAAAACATTTACACAGAAACATTTCTAAAACACTTTAAACACTGCTACCGTGGGTATTGCCCAACTTATATCTATATCTTGATATATATCTAAACTTTAATCAAACGCACCTTGGTGACCCTTAAGTGCAACCAATGAGCTGTAACCACAGACTGTATATAAGAAGTGGACGGAGTCATCGTGACGTCACTCATTGGTTGGTGGACTGCCGTCTTGAAGCCTTGAGTTCGTTGATTTTGCGTCGCCATCTTTTTTCTTTGCAACCAGTGAACAGGAAGTGACCATATGTGGACTGAGGAGGAGTGACGTAGAGACGCCGTGACGTCTCTGGTAGAGACCTGTCAATCAGCGTGTAGCCCCGCCCTAAAGCATCCCCTGCTTTATGGTCTGTTTGACTCTAAATGGACCATAATGTACTCAATGAACATCATGCTGTATTGAAGAAGACTTAAACTAGAGATTGAGACCATAAACTCATGTTTACAATGTTTACTGAGGTAATGAATCAAGAGAGAAGTAGAGTCATTTTCTCATAGACTTCTATACAACCAGAGGAGTCGCCCCCTGGTGGACACTAGAGAGAATGCAGCTTTAACACATGAACCTTTGGCTTAATCAGAGGTTGTGGTTGCTCCCACATCCTTCTTGATTATTGTGTTCTTCCTTCTCTGAAGTAAAACTGTATGAACAGTTGCTTGTTTCCTATATGAAACTAAATCTACACAATGTCCCCTCAGGTCCTCGCTGTAACGCCTGTCAGGAGGGTTTTTACCGTGGTCCTCCTCGTGGCGACGTTGTGCAGCAAACCTGCCGGCCCTGCCGGTGTAACGGACACATCGACGGCAGCGTGGCGGGAAGCTGCGATGGCAGCAGCGGCGAATGTCTGAAGTGTACGAACAACACGATGGGTCCGAGCTGCGAGGCCTGTGTGACCGGTTTCTACCACGGACGAGCCGCCGACGCCTGCAAACGTAAGATCAGTCGGGACGCTCCCGATGCACAACACTCTCTGGTCCATTGATTGTAATAATCCATCTTTTAATGATCGGCAAGCACTGTTTTTCTGCTTATTATTGTAAAATTAAAATTTATTTGGTTTGTTGGGTAAATATGTGGTTTAAAAAATCACTTTACATTTTATTTTGACATTTTACAGACGAATATATTACCGTTGAACTGTTGGATGAAGAAATCTTCAGCTTTTTATTCCAGTTCGGCTTCTTAATTTAAGATGTAAAAGGAAAAGCAGAGAAAATGTTTCGTATTTTAGGTGGAATTTGGCCCGATTGAAATGGTTACACCCGAACATCTTTCACCACTGTTTTAACTCTAACACAATAAAACATTGCATTGTGGGTCACACGTGTAAACGGTTGTTCCCTCTCTTGTTTTCGTGGACCAGCGTGTGACTGCGACCTTCGGGGCTCTGAGTCCAGACAGTGTGATGAATCGGGGCGCTGTCGGTGCCGACCCGGCTACGAGGGTCTGGGGTGCCAGAGGTCCGACTGTCCCGCCTGTTTCAGCCCCATTAAGACAAAGGTAACGCCGACAACTGTCGGATGGATGGTGATCACTTAATTGATCCTCTGACTCGTCATCATAGCGCCGTCATCAGGTCAACATGTTACCTTCGGTTTATGACCAAACACCTGCAGAACAAAAGACATTCAATTAGCTAACATTAGCATGCTAATAGGCTAAGCTAAGACGGTGAACATGGTAAACACTGTACCTGCTCAACATTAGCACGTTAGCATGCCCATGTCAGCACCAACACTGCCTCTCATTCGCTCACACATCGAGCTGTCTCTCTCAAGGACAAGAGAACATGTGGACAGGGGGGGCCGGGGATCGAACCCGCAACCCTGTGATTAGTGGACGACCCGAGATTTGGCAACACAGCATCGTCAATCAAAATAACAAACGGGGGTTAAATGAGTTGGTTGAACTCTTTGTGTGTTTTCAGATGGAGGCGTACGCCGGAAAACTGAAGGAGCTGGAGACTCTGTTCTCAGGAACGGCCGGGGGTTTGAATCCAGCCGGCAGGGATCAGTTGGAGGCTGCTCTGAGGGCCACGGAGGAGCTGGTGGACGACCTGCAGTACGACACCGAGCTGCTGGCAGGTGAGACGTTGCGTTCACCTCACTTTTAAAGACTGTCTCTTATTTAACGCAGCGATTGACAAAGTGACGCCACACGCTCCTGTGTTCCAACAGGTCTGGAGAAGAGCCTGCAGGGCCGCCTGTCGTCCATCAGCAGGAGTCAGCTGGCCGACGGCCGGGTCCTCCAGAGCGTGGGTGACGCGGTGGATGACACCAAACAACAGCAACAGACGTACAAGACGAAGGTGGGGGAGGTTCGGAGTCTAATGGAGCAGATGAAACGCAAACTGGACGAGGCCAAGGCCGACCTCAGATCAGCTGTAAGTCCAACATGAAGTCAGAAGGTCATATCTGGAGTTTAAAGGAGCATAAATATAACAGCTGCTTTGGTCTCCTCCTTCCTGTCAGGGGATTCCTCTTGGAGACGCTCCGCAGGGTTCAAACCTCCTCTCCTCTCTGGAGCAGACGGCCACCAGTCTGGCTGATAAGTGAGTCCATCATATTCATTTCATGGTGAAAACCACTGATAAACCGATGAAGAGTTTTGACACCACGTCTTCATCACTTCCTCCTGCAGACATCAGACGAAGGCAGACGCTGTGCAGCGAAGTGCCAACGAAGCTCTAAGTGACTCGGAGAAGAGTCTCGCTCTGGTCCGAACCCTCATGAACAAAGAGAACAAAGTCAAAGAGCTGATCGGAGATCTCAAAACCATGTGAGTCTCTTTCTGTCAGTCTGAGCTCCTCCCACTTAAGATTCCTCATTTACTAACATGGGGATTATGGCTAATATGCGACAGTCCTGTTCATTTGTCCTCGGTGTCTGTTTAGTTGTAAAAGAAGTATTTGTCAATGACAAGAAGACAAAAGGTACAAGACTGTAACGGACACTACGCGTCCCAGAGATCACCTCGGTGACCAAACAATGCTGGTGTGATCCGGTCTGAAGAGCAGAGTGAAGGTAGAGGACCTTGTTGGATAATCGTTTCATTCTAACTCTCCATAGCCATGGCTGCAGAGGTTCATGGGTTAGGGTTTGTCAGGACAGAAGGTGAAGCATTCCCAGTGGATGACCCGTAGATTATCAATAATCAAGGATACCGGGACGAACGTCAATCTGCGTTTGAGACTCTCAACGAATGATGTCCGTGTGTCCAGGTACGACAAGACTTCGAGCCAGGTGAAGGGTTTGGAGAACCAGGCAACCCGGCTGAGCGGCGAGGCCAAAGACGAGAGCAACATGGCGGACGGCATGCTGAAAGACATCGCCAAGCTAGAGCAAAGCATCCCGTCGTCCCTGAAGGTGAGACCGAGATGTGCAGTCCACCTTTAGAAAACAACGAGTCCTCCCACCCTCAAAGGACACACTCAACGGTCTTATTCTGTTCTCCTCATCATGCTCAGGGGCAGGTGGATGCCATGGTTTCCAGGTTGGGCGGTGTGAAGAAGGAGGTGGATAAGGACATCTCAGACCTGGAGGTGCTGCAGGACGGCGTGCTGCAAGACAAGGGCGTCACTGGGGAACTGCTAGCAAGGGGCAAGGCCGCCCAGCAGGTACTGAAGGATTATGGGAACTCAGTCTGACATCCAAGGTGCAAAATACCCAGGGGCAACCCAGTCTGACGATGTGCTGCTTTAATACAGGTTCTTGCGAAAGGCACTGGATCCAATTTGTCCAAAAGATGAAGTTAGAGGGCCCCTGCTATAACTCTATGATTCAGGGGGTCTCGGACCCCGCTAGAAACCCTGTGTATTTCACACACTGCGGACGTCTACAATGAACACTTCCCTTGTTGAGTTGAGTTGAGTTGATGTGGGTTTCCTCTCTGCAGGATTTCAACAAGCTGCTGGACAGAGTCAACGTCGCCAAGACCGACACCGAGGACGCTCTGCAACGCATCAACAGCAACACCAAGGAGCTAGAAGACGCCCTAAACACCCTGAGAGGTAGACGGACAGACGGACAGACGGACAGACAGAGAGAGACAGAGAGACGGACGGACGGACGGACGGACGGACGGACGGACGGACAGACAGAGAGACAGAGGGACAGAGGGACAGACGGACGGACAGAGAGACAGACGGACGGACGGACGGACGGACGGACGGACGGACGGACGGACAGACGGACAGACGGACGGACTCTCTCTGGTTGCCCTATAGACTCTGGACTGAATGCGACTCCTCCTCGTTCTTCCTCCACAGGGTTCGACCAGCAGATTGACGACGGCAAAGCTCAGGCCGACGCCGCCATCAAGCGACTCCCCGGCATCAACGCCACCATCCAGCAGGCCGTCGCCAACAACGCGGAGACGGTCTCCGTCCTGGGAGATGTCTCTGAAGGCTACGACAAGGCGCTAGGATCCATCAGCGTGCTGGCGAACCGGGTTAAGAATCTGGAGGTAAAGACCGATCATCAACAGAAATCAGGAATCTGAGAAAGATTACCGGCGCTGTGAGATGAGCTTCATGTCTTCGAATGGATCTCATCTCAAGGTTTCCCTCGGTCTTCATTAGTGGAAGCAGTTGTGTGTTGACATGAGAGCTCAGCAGCAACACACGGTTCATTCCTGACAGAACAAAACAAACTCAACTTTGTCTGGAACTTCGAAGCAACTCGAGTCGTTTTCTATTCCGAACCTGAACGTCTTTCATTCGAAACTGTATTCATATTTTTGTCATTTATTTCCTTTCCTGAATAGCTTTTTGGAATCTGTCGTCCACCTCATTCGTCCCAGTTCATTCCTTTCCTGCAGGAACTAATACACAGTTTTTCCCCGTTTTTGGAAAGTTCTGTCTGAATAGAATCCTGTTCATTGAATACCCTTTATACATAAAATACATACGTTATCTGTGTATCGTTAGGAAAGAAAAGAAAGAAAGAAGAAAGAAACCATTTTTATTGTCATATACATTTACACATACACGAAATTTGACTACTGCATTTGACCCATCCCTGTATACAGGGAGCAGTAGTGGGAATACACGCGATCTGTGCTTTTCATACAAACCCATGATTCCAGTATTCGGACATCCTCTCGGTGCTGACTCGGGTTTTCTTTTCTCTTCAGGATACATTTGGAAATGTTCCGTCTCATGCCGGTCTGTTGGATGAAGCCACCAAGCTGAACAAGGACGCGCAGGATCTGAAGACGCAGGCGTCGGACGCCGCCGGACAACTGGACTTGGAGCTGAACGCCGGCAGGAAGCTGGAGGCCGACGCCGAGGAGGTAAAACAGGCGAACGAAGAATGAAGAGGAGAGACGCAGGACGGATCGTTTATTACTCACAATGATCCAAAGCGTCAGAGTTCTGACGTCTGACGTCTATACCTTAGTTCTAGCACTTTACGTCACATTCCACCAAACATTGATCCAGAAACTAAACAGTTCGGTGTTTTCATGAATAGACATGCTGGGTTCAGAACAACGGCTGATATGAGGTCACGTACGCTCATTCTGTTGAACAGCGTCCTCTCTGGGAGGTGAACCCGAACCCGACCGTGACGTGAATGTTTTCTACTCTGCAGGCTGCTGATGAAGCGACGGCAGCGTTCAACAACGCCAGACGGACCCGAGACGCCGTGGGACAAACCCTGAGAGACATCAGCAGCCTGCTGGCCAACACCAGTGAGTTCAGCCACGT
>JAFEUB010000205.1:237500-250000 GCA_024529925.1 Ophthalmolycus amberensis | reverse complement strand
CCACCTCCTCCCCCCCGCCTCCACTCTCCCTGTTCTCATGCAGGTTGTCGTCTCTACCCGGAGGCGTTGATGTACAGCTGACTCTGCAGGATGTAGTCGATGACGGACTGACTCAGGTAGTCCACAACATGGCCGTCACCGTGCTGCAGGGCCAGTCTGAGAGGGGGGGGCTCAGATTATTACATTTTAGATTTAATCTTCATCACTGTCCAATAACAACCACGTACCGCCATCAACCAGGTTTTCAGCTCTGTTTCAGTTTTTGGCTCATGAAGGAACATGTGATCCCTCTGTTAATTTGTGAATCTGTTAATATGCTGATCTGTTAATCTGTTAACCTGTTAATCTGATAATATGCTGATCTGTTAATCTGTTAATCTGTTAATCTGCTAATATGCTAATATGCTGATCTGTTAATCTGTTAATCTGCTGATCTGTTAATCTGTTAATCTGATAATATGCTGATCTGTTAATCTGTTAATCTGCTAATCTGTTAATATGCTGATCTGTTAATCTGTTAATATGCTGATCTGTTAATCTGTTAATATGCTGATCTGTTAATCTGTTAATCTGTTAATCTGCTAATCTGTTAATCTGTTAATATGATAATCTGTTAATCTGTTAATCTGCTAATCTGTTAATCTGTTAATCTGTTAATCTGTTAATCTGCTAATCTGTTAATCTGTTAATCTGTTAATCTGTTAATCTGTTAATATGATAATCTGTTAATCTGCTGATCTGTTAATCTGTTAATATGATAATCTGTTAATCTGCTGATCTGTTAATCTGATAATATGCTGATCTGTTAATCTGTTAATCTGCTAATCTGCTAATCTGCTAATCTGTTAATCTGTTAATCTGTTAATATGCTGATCTGTTAATCTGTTAATCTGTTAATATGATAATCTGCTAATATGCTAATATGCTAATCTGTTAATCTGCTAATCTGCTAATCTGTTAATATGCTAATATATTAATATGTTAATCTGATAATATGTTAATCGGTTAATCTGCTAATATGCTAATCTGCTAATCGGTTAATCTGCTAATATGCTAATATGCTAATATGCTAGTCTGTTAATCTGCTAATATGCTAATCTGTTAACCTGTTAATCTGCTAATATGCTGATCTGTTAATCTGTTAATCTGCTCATCTGTTAATCTGTTCATCTGTTAATCTGCTAATATGCTAATCTGTTAATCTGTTAATCTGTTAATCTGCTAATCTGTTAATCTGTTAATCTGTTAATCTATTAATCTGCTAATCTGTTAATCTGCTAATCTGTTAATCTGCTAATCTGCTAATCTGTTAATCTGCTCATCTGCTACCTTTAGTGTGTTCAAATACACCAAAGGGAAGAACACAGTAGCCAACAGTGTTTAAAATGAATACTTGCTTTATGAACTACCATTGAAAAGTTATGAATCAGCTGTTATGCTGATGATGTACTTCTTTACTTCAATAAAACCTCTTCTAACAGAAACAAACATTCAGACTCCAGATGTTTTATTCACATGTGAACTGATTCAGAGTCACATGACAGAATCCTGGTGAACTTGATGTAGAATCAGTTTGATTATTGATCAGTAAATATTGATGAAGAGGTTTAAACTGAGATCGGTTCAGCTAGTAGTTCAACAGTAACTCTACACTAACCTCCTGGTTCTACTGTGAAGTCTGAAGAAGAGCTTTGCTGAAGTTAACTCCAGCTTGTTCTCGGCTGCTTTTATTGTGAAACTCTTTTGACACAAACAGGAAGCTGTTCCTGTTTAAATTTAAGCTTCCAGCTAATTTCTTCTCTTCTTTTGTTCAGATGATCTTTGCCTCTTTGATCAGAGTTTAGTTAGAACATCTACGACTAAGACCTAAAGAACATCTGAAGAACATGTGTTGGTGAAGACACGTTCTACATTCACACATGTGGAGTACTAACTGTCCATCAGTGATGAATCTCACAGTAACAACCGTCATCACCTGCTCTTGGTGGAGCTGACGATGGACATCGGGTGGCTCATCCCGTCTTTCACCACGGTGATGTTGTCCTGAAGACGAGAACAGAGATCACATCAACAAAGAGAAAGAGGACGTTGTTCTCCGTCGGATGGAACCAGAGTGTAGCAGAGATGTCCACCTTGAACTTGCGGAGAATCGAGGAGTGATTCATGATCCTCTCCGTGTCGGCTCCGTCACGAGGAACCACCACGATCCCGAAATCTCCCACGATCACCTCCATCTGAAACCACAGAGACAAAAACACCTTCAGTCGGTCCTCAAGGCGGCGACGCTACCCAGCAGTTAGACCACATCGATCCAGCTCATTGGACTCTCCAGGATCAGGGTCACAGCAGGATTCACCCGGCTGTTAACAAACTCCATCCTCCTGAACACAAATCAACCTGTAACTTTCTACAAGACAAAACTTTAGACTCCTTTTTGTGACTTGGACCTTTTAATTTGAACTACTGCACCTTAAAGGGCAACTTCAGTAAGTTTCAACCTTTTCTCTCATGTTCTTCTTTCCAAGTGACTAATGAGGACAACGTCGTTTTAAAACTGGTCCAGTACTGAAGGAGAAGGCTGCAGACAGCAGCAGCTCCTCCTCACATCGATGCTGCTCCACTAAAAGGGCTGGTTGTTGTTATTATGGAAGTCTGACACCATCATGGAGAGAACAGAGAAACAAAACCTTTACATTTCTGTTTGTTTTCGAGTCTCGCTCTGAGAAGTCTTGTTCTGAAATCTGGCGTCACTTCCACAAGCTCGCCTTCCAGCAACAAGTGTCATGACACAATAACAAACAGAAGGAAACGAGTCGTCTCTCCATAATGTAGTCAGACACTTATAATACCAACAAGCAGCTCCTTCAGTGGACAAACCCCGAGCGACCACATTACACTTCACTGTCTGCAGCGTTCTCCTTCAACACTGGACGAGTTTAAAACACACAAAGACGTAAAAAATAAGTCTCAGGTTTGTTCAGACCGAACGTGAAGCTTCACTTCTGGTTGTTCATACAAAAGTGACCGCCGGAGTGGTTCTTATTCACTACACAACCAAAGTACTAACTAACTAACCAACAACTTCAAACATTAACTGATCCCAAACTTTAGCTTTGGGGTGAATCAAGGTTTCTTAGCAATGGTTGGTTCTTTATAGCCTGTATACGTGTGATGTGTTAGCAGCAGCTAAAAACTGCTTTTCAATGTTTTATCTTGTTGGGGATGACAACAGCATGATATTTTTGTGAAATCATTATCTTAAATTACAAAGTTCTGTCTTTGAATTCAAAATAATTCCCATAGAATGACTAATTATTCTACTAATTCCTTCATGCTCACTTGCTACCGGCTAGCATTCATATTAGCATGATGTTCTGCTCGTTAGCAGTGTGAGAGAAGAATACCGCTGCATGCCAACGCTGTCTTTTTGCAGGTATTTCCTTTGTCAACCATCGAAATGACCTGTCAGGTTATTACGATAGCGTTTCGAAGGAAAGAGCGAGGGGGGCGGGGCTACATGTTGGGTGGGGGGCGGGGCTACCGTGTGCTTACATCACTGTCCTTCCACAGACCAGGGATGCAGAAGGACTCCAGGAGATCACTGCCACACAGGAGCAAGATGCGTAACTCTACAGACGAAAAACAGGCAGGAGGAAAGAGACACGTCCTCAGTAAACAACATGTTTACTGGATACAAACAAACCAGAAGGAGTTCAGACACAGCAGGAAGGAAAACCAGAGGACACGACACAGGAGTCTGTTCAGGTTTCAGATGCTGAAGAGACGACTCACCGATCTCCTCGTATCTCATCGCGGTCCCCAGGTTAGCGTTTTCATCTGACACAACGAAACACAACACAAGAGGAGTTTAATATTCCTTCAGGGTTTACAATGAAGGTCTCAATGTGTCACTGCAAGAGTGCTGCAAACCAACTACAAGTATTTGCTCTGACGGAGGTGCAACGTTTGTTTAAGATGCACTAATCGATGTTGTGGATGAATGGATCGATTGACTGTGTGTTATGTTAAAGGGTTTCTCATAGTAAACCCACAGAGAACGGTCACTATCTCTGCAGCTCGACAGAGCTTTTTAGCCTCTTTTAGCCTCTTGTTCTGGTTTCGCTGCACATTTCCTGTCCAGTTCAGTCTCACATGGTTTCATAATAAAAGCTGTAAAAAGCCAGTGTTCACTACCAGCTCAGCAGACTCAGTTAGAGACTAGCTGGTGAGCATTTAGCAGCTAAAGAGACAGATATTTCCCTCAGGAGGAGGTGGAGACCAAAAACAGCTAAAATAGAGAGAATGTTGACTGACATTCGTCATGTGACACAAACACAAAGACTCCTGATGAGTGAATGAATGTTGAAACTGCTGGATGTGGAGATAAGAAACTATTTGATAACATGAGCCACAGCTACTTCAACTGATAGCATGTCAGATGTTGTGTTTATAGCTTGTGTGCTATTGGACAAAAAAATAAAGGAATATTGTGGCTTTAACTACATTTTGAATATGGAGGACCCAGAATAGAACCCTGAGGAACTCCAAGTAATTATTGACACTGTTCATGTATGTTACGTATGCATGTCTGCTGGATGGAGAAGTAGGCAGCTGGTTGCAAACACTCTTGTGTTTACAGGTTTTTGTGCTGCCGCCAAGTGATCAAAAAAAAAAACAATTCATGCAGCTTCAAACGTTGAGGGGTTTTACAAACAAAAACTGGTTAGTATGATGGTTTCCAAAACTGACGGACTAAAGGCCTTTAAAGTTGAAGAGGACCTCTGAGTCTCAGCTTGTTAACAAGGCTATCAGGGTCACTGGCTGATGATCGCAGTTTGTTTCCCTCCTTTCTGAATGTGTACTTTTCTACTTACCGACGAAGGTGAAGCGTTCGATGTGAGGGCGGACGCAGCAAATCTTTCCAAAACTCTCACTGACCTTCCCCCACAGTTTGACTGAGCAGAGAAAGAACCAGAGGGAAGTTTAGACTCCAGTCACTTTCATCAACAAATAATCAGCTGAGGCTACATATAACTGCTCCCCTCACTGATGGAGGGAATAAGTAATGACTATGGAGGAAGGTGACTCACTGGCTGTGGGCTTGTGATTCATGTTGCTGTGGTTCTGGTACATTGGGGGTGGGGTCTGGTTCTGTGGCTGACCAATCACAGGAGTCGTCGATGGCGTGTTGACGTTGGACAGAATGCAGCCGGTGACTCTCTGATGAACAAAAATATTGTGATAAAACAGACGTTCTCCAAATAACGGCAACACTTTAATGGAGATGGAACAAACTGTCAATACTCTCAATCACAGACAGAGGTGACAATATGGGGAATATCATGAAGACTATAATTAACATATCTGAAACTCTCTACACCAAAGTGTCCAAGAAATACGATGATACGACCACAAAGTCAATCATAGGACTTTGGCTTGAGGTGTTCTGGTACATGTATGAGCCGCCATTTGTTATGGCCAATCCATGACTAGCACAGAAGTCCAAACGACAAATTAGCACTTGGGTCCAGATCAGACAGGCCGTTCCTCCCAATCACCCCCCTCCAGGTTTCTCCATCGTTACCCACATGAGCGTTGAAGTCCCCAGCAGATCGATAGAGTTCCCAGCCGCCACCCTTTCCAGAATGCTACCCAGAGGCTCTAAGAAGGCGGGTCCTCCAAACTGCTGTTCGGTGCATAGGCACAACCAACAGTCAGAGACTTCCTCTACTCGCAGCCGCATAGAGGCGACCATCTTGTTCCTCAGGGAAAACTCCAACACAGCCATACTCAGCCGGGGGCTCATGAGTATCCCCACACATGCCCGGCGCCTCTTATCATGGGGAACTCCGTAAAAAGGCTTGAGTCCAACACCTCTCCAGGAGTTTGGTTCCAGAACCGGCGCTATGAGCCCAACTACTGTATATTAGGGGTGTCACGGATCACAAACCTCACGGTTCGGTTCGGATCACGGTTCAGGAGTCACGGTTCGGATCATTTTTCGGATCAACAAAGAAAAGGGGAGGAGACAAATATAACTTTGCTTCCATTTATTAATTAAAGAACTTCAAGAACGCTTAAAGCAAAGAACTTTGGGCTCCAGTCTTACATGAAAACAAAAATACTGAAGATGTCCAATTTGAAACAAAATGAAATAAATAAATAAAAATAAAACATTCAAGAATACTCAATTCTGATATCCTCGTCCTTTCATCAATATTGAAAGAAAGAAACAGCCAGTGAGCTAGCTTCCACTGTTTACACTGAACTGAACTGCTCAGCAACAACTTGGGTCTATGTTTACTTCCTGTCAGGTTATGCCATTCAAATACACAATAATGTTTACCATTACTGTGACATTATTTTCAAAAAGATGAGAATATCTCCATTGTCTGGGGAGAGGGTAGACCTTTCTGTGGTGACTGGAATATTATTGGGCCTGTCTAGCTTCACTCTGATACTTCTGTCAGCACCTGAACCAGGTGTGTGTGTCTGTGTGACTCTCACAGAGGGGGCGTGTCTACAGCCCCGGACTAAGAATCACTCCGCCGTGGTGAAAGCAGTCTCTACAGTCTTTTCCTTCTCATAGAGGTCTGGAACAGCTTCACACTGAAGTGGGTGCGTGAGTGGATTTCGTAGCGTGGCTCAAGCATTTTAACCAGATTTAGAAATCCTTTGTTTTCTACACCGGAGTGTCCCCGTCGCTGACAGACGGGATGGTGTCTCTTCATATGTGTGGACATGCCGATGTTTTGCCGTTGTCCTGTGTCTCTCTTTAAATAACGCCTACATACCGTAACGCTTTGTCCACCACCCTCATCCGTCATTATACCTTACAGGGAAGACAAAATGTTCCCAAACTTGCGACTTAAATGACGCCGCGGCTTCTGACGTTCCTCCGCTCGCCATGACTTCACCGTTAAATGCTTCTAAGCTGCTCCGTTCACGTGAACACACTACTGCTTTATATCTGTTCACTGACACTCTGCATTGATATTCGGGGACTTGTTACTTGAAAAGGAACAGCAGCAGTAGAAGTTTATTACACACTATGATGATTACACTGCAAAAAAAAAAGAAAAAAAATACTCGATTGATCCGCGGTTCACAAGTGATCCGAACCGTGAGGGCTGATCCGTGACACCACTACTGTATATCTAATTGAAACCACTACACCTTCCGCACCAGCTCCGGTTCCTTCTCCACCAGAGAGGTGACGTTCCACATCCTGAGAGCTAGTCTGCGATGCCAAGGGTCGGCACACCTAGGACCCCACCTTTACCTGCCCAGCTCACATTGCACCCGACTCTAATGCCCACAGGGCCCTGTAGGCCCACAGGGCGGCGGCTCCACGTAGATTGTTTTGGGCTGTGCCCGGCCAAGCCCCATGTGCCACGGCCCGGCAACCAGATGCTTGCCGGCAAGCTCCGCTCCTAAGTCTGGCTCCAGGAGACAGAAACAATTGACAATTGACAGAAAAACTTCTCCTCACCTTCATCAGGTCGCGGTGATGCTCCAGCACGCTGCAGGTCGTCTGCCAGGTGTCCTGGTAACACTCCCAGGGGTCCACCCTGCAGCAAACCCCACAGCCAAAAACACTGATTTACAACAGACTCAACAACTAAACATCTCACGATACAACTGAACATCTCACGATACAACTGAACATCTCACGATACAACTGAACATCTCACGATACAACTAAACATCTCACGATACAACTAAACATATCACGATACAACTGAACATCTCACGATACAACTAAACATATCACGATACAACTGAACATCTCACGATACAACTAAACATCTCACGATACAACTAAACATATCACGATACAACTAAACATCTCACGATACAACTAAACATATCACGATACAACTGAACATCTCACGATACAACTGAACATCTCACGATACAACTGAACATCTCACGATACAACTGAACATCTCACGATACAACTAAACATATCACGATACAACTAAACATCTCACGATACAACTAAACATATCACGATACAACTGAACATCTCACGATACAACTGAACATCTCACGATACAACTGAACATATCACGATACAACTGAACATCTCACGATACAACGAAGCATCTCACGATACAACTAAACATCTCACGATACAACTGAACATCTCACGATACAACTAAACATCTCACGATACAACTGAACATCTCACGATACAACTAAACATCTCACGATACAACTGAACATCTCACGATACAACTGAACATCTCACGATACAACTAAACATCACACGATACAACTGAACATCTCACGATACAACTGAACATCTCACGATACAACTGAACATCTCACGATACAACTAAACTAAACATCACACGATACAACTAAACATATCACGATACAACTGAACATATCACGATACAACTGAACATATCACGATACAACTGAACATCTCACGATACAACTGAACATCTCACGATACAACTAAACATCACACGATACAACTAAACATATCACGATACAACTGAACATCTCACGATACAACTGAACATCTCACGATACAACTGAACATCTCACGATACAACTAAACATCACACGATACAACTAAACATATCACGATACAACTAAACATATCACGATACAACTGAACATCTCACGATACAACTGAACATCTCACGATACAACTAAACATCTCACGATACAACTGAACATCTCACGATACAACTAAACATCTCACGATACAACTAAACATCTCACGATACAACTAAACATCTCACGATACAACTGAACATCTCACGATACAACTGAACATCTCACGATACAACTGAACATCTCACGATACAACTGAACATCTCACGATACAACTGAACATCTCACGATACAACTGAACATCTCACGATACAACTGAACATCTCACGATACAACTAAACATCACACGATACAACTGAACATCTCACGATACAACTGAACATCTCACGATACAACTGAACATCTCACGATACAACTAAACATCACACGATACAACTAAACATATCACGATACAACTGAACATATCACGATACAACTGAACATCTCACGATACAACTAAACATCACACGATACAACTAAACATATCACGATACAACTGAACATCTCACGATACAACTGAACATCTCACGATACAACTGAACATCTCACGATACAACTAAACATCACACGATACAACTAAACATATCACGATACAACTAAACATATCACGATACAACTGAACATCTCACGATACAACTGAACATCTCACGATACAACTGAACATCTCACGATACAACTAGACATCTCACGATACAACTGAACATCTCACGATACAACTAAACATCTCACGATACAACTGAACATCTCACGATACAACTGAACATCTCACGATACAACTGAACATCTCACGATACAACTGAACATCTCACGATACAACTGAACATCTCACGATACAACTGAACATCTCACGATACAACTGAACATCTCACGATACAACTAAACATCTCACGATACAACTGAACATCTCACGATACAACTGAACATCTCACGATACAACTAAACATCTCACGATACAACTGAACATCTCACGATACAACTGAACATCTCACGATACAACTGAACATCTCACGATACAACTGAACATCTCACGATACAACTGAACATCTCACGATACAACTGAACATCTCACGATACAACTGAACATCTCACGATACAACTGAACATCTCACGATACAACTGAACATCTCACGATACAACTGAACATCTCACGATACAACTGAACATCACACGATACAACTAAACATCTCACGATACAACTAAACATCACACGATACAACTAAACATCTCATGATACAACAATGTGGTTCTGGCTTGAGATCTAGGTTTTCTAGCTTCAGAGTTTCACATGTAGAGATCTAAAAAGTTTTGCGAAGAGAAGAGGTATCTCACCTGATCCAATCAGAGGACTGGACAGCCAGCTGACACATGGTGAGACGATGTCTGCTGGGCACTAAACCCTGCAGACACACAGATAAACAGCGTTGGGGAGTTATTTCTGCTCTGAGGACAGGAGGACACATGAGACCAGCCTTCACTGAAGTCTTTCATCAGACGACACACGATGCTGGTCTGTGTGAGTCACCAGGGCAACATGTGCTCCTGGAGACTGTAGCAGGAACAACCACAGAGGAGGTTTCTACTTCGTCAGGTGTTCATATTTCTGTCCGATTTTAAGTTTCATCTAAACTTTATTACAACGGTCACATACAGGTTCATACATGAAAATGAACCTCAACAATTTAGTAATTAGGAAGAGTGGGCTGCTTTTACTGTAACAGGGTATTTGTACTGTGTGGTATTAGTACTTTTACTGTATATTCTTACCCTGTGGTATTAGTATTTTCCTGCAGTAAAGGATCTGAATACTTCCTCCACCACTGTCTATGTAGTACACAGTGTATACGTACACATGAATCCCTGTGTGGAGTATTAGTGTGAAATGATTGCCAGGATGTTGAGTCATCATCTGAATGTTTATTAACGAGCTCATAACTGATGTGAATAATCTCCAACAGGCAGAAACGGTGTCTGCAGCATTCATTATTCATGTGGAGTGTTTCTTCAGAGCAAAAGTAGGACAAGAGAGCTGCAGCTGCTTCTGCTGCTGGATGATGAGTGTGTGTGTGTGTGTGTGTGTGCTCCTCATGTGAGCCGGTGTAATCTGATTACAAGCTGAAGACGAAGGACTCACAGGTTTTCCGTAGGAGTCGTGCACCGGTGAGATGATTCCTCCGATCACGATGAAGCGACCCGATTTGTGCAGAAACTCTCTGGCTTTTTCTGCAAAACACAACCAGAGAAACACACAGCATGAAGGTAAACGAGTACATCTGATCAAGTACTGCCCTGAAGTACAATTTAGAGGTACTGCAGTATTTCAATGTTCTGCTCTGTTACACTTCTACTACATGTATCCGTAGTTATGCTGTAGATTCAGGTTCCACCCAACACACACGTGACACGTTGTCAGAGATTAAACCAGATGTTTCCAACTTGTTTGACCTTTCACAATAAAAGCTTTGTCTCCTCGTCACATTTTAAATGTTTGAGTTAATATCAGTTACTAAAGAGGATCAGGACTACACTGAGACTGGTTCATATAGAGGATCAGGACTACACTGAGACTGGTTCATATAGAGGATCAGGACTACACTGAGACTGGTTCATATAGAGCACATGTGTCAAACTCAAGGCCCGCGGGCCACATCCGGCCCGTGAATGAATTATCTTTGGCCCGCATGATAAAATCTATTTACTATTAGAGCTGGCCCGCCGGTATATCGCACGCACCACCATAATACTACAAATCCCACAATGCACTGCCCGTGTGGCGACACGTCAATCGCGGGCCCGCGAACGCGCGCCTCACAGTCTGTATTACATACCACTTGTGTCAACTTTCAACTATCCCTCGCCCCAAAAAATGGCTAAACGAAAGGTGGAATTTGAAAACAGGAGTTTTCAAGACAGGTGGGAGGCACAGTATATGTTCGCGGATGTAAAGGGCAAAGCTGTGCGTCTTCTGTGCGGAGACAGTGTGGCTGTCATGAAAGAATACAACATAAGAAGACACTATGAAACGAAGCACCAAGACAGATACAAGCATCTGGACACGACACAAAGGCTACAGAAGGTAGAGGAGTTAAAAAGAAGTCTGGTGTCACAGCAGGCTATGTTCACTAAAGCCAAATCACAAAGCGAGGCTGCTGTTAAGGCCAGTTTTATTGTGGCAGCAGAGGTTGCAAAATCAGCCCGGCCCTTCACCGAGGGGGAATTTGTCAAAAACTGCATGATTAAAGTTTGCGACGCATTTTAAAATGTGAGCCTAAGCCGAAACACCGTTGCTGACCGTGTGCGTCACCTTGCTGCCAATCTCCAACAACAGCTTGTGGGAAAGGGAAAAGATTTCATCGCATACTCCCTTGCTGCGGATGAGAGCACAGACACTTCTGATACTGCCCAGCTGTCAATTTTCATCCGTGGAGTGGACTCAAGCCTGTGCGTAACAGAAGAGTTTTTGGGATTACACCCAATGCATGGCAGAACTACAGGGAAAGATCTCTTTGAAGAGGTGTCCAGATGTGTGGATGAAATGGGGCTGCCGTGGGATAAACTTGTGGGACTGACAACAGATGGAGCGCCTGCGATGTGCGGTCAGAAGAGTGGATTGGTGGGGAGGATCCGAGAAAAGATGGAGGAAAACGTCACAAGTGAGTTGACAGTTTATCACTGCATCATCCACCAGGAGTCGTTGTGTGGCAAAGCCTTGAAAATGGAACATGTGATGAGCATCATAACATTAGCGGTAAACTTTATCAGAGCCAAAGGTTTAAATCACCGCCAGTTCAAGTCTTTTCTGGAGGAGTTAAGTACAGAATATGGTGACTTGCCCTATCACACAGAGGTGCGATGGCTAAGCCAGGGAAAGGTGCTGGAAAGATTTTTCCAGT